>JAHBCN010000258.1:0-227414 GCA_019359885.1 Listronotus oregonensis
TGTTATGATAACTGAAAAAAAAAACCGCCCGAATCTTAGCCTCCAACCGCCAAATCTTTAAATCTTATGTCCCTTTCCTAAGACACCAACGGTAGGTTAGTACTTAAGTTTAAGGCATTCGTGGACTGTTTCAAGATTAAAAAAAAAACAATATTATTAGTTTAATATTATTAAAATATAATGGTAAAACAACAAAGCAAGCAAAAAATGCTTTTATTTCCCTGCCATTATAATTTTATTTCAGAAGTTTGTTTTTAAACGATTTATCATTTCGACTTTTAGTCCGATAAAACTTTTCTTTGTCGTTTCTTTTTACAATTCAAATGATTTATAGTCTTGACAAAATACAGCTGTGGACACTACAACCCAAATAAAGTAACTCCCAAAATTATTTTTTTGTTGTTAAGCTTTTTTTTTAAGGGACACAGCCTACATAAGATGATTAATTTCTCTGAAAAAAAAGCACGAGGGTAAAATAAACAAATACCATAATGGAAGCAGAGTTTATTGAAGCACTTAAATTTTTATTAGGTAACTAAACTTTAAAAAATCTTGATGTAAATTTAACAAAAATAATATAAAAACACGCATCTAAAAAAGATAATAAAAAACAATTTCACAAATAGAAAAACGTTTCAATGTTTATGCATAGCTTTTTCCTTGCTTGACACTAAATAGGCATAGGGCAAACCACATAAAATACCCTGTAGTTTTATTTGCATTGACTAAACTTGCGTAACTCATCGAGGTTGAGAGAAGTGAGATCATGGAGAGAGCCAGAATTTATTTCTGGGAAATCGCTTATCGGTTGAATCCAGACGAAGCCACTGTAATGAGATATTATCGAGTATGGCCCAAGAAGTTCGAAATTCACGAGTTAGAGATACTCAAAGCCATTCAGTTTTCCATCAAACCGCATGTTTACCGAGCTGTGGGTATTACGGTATGGGTTGCCATTGCTTAGGGTAGCAGATCACATTTAAGGCAAGCCTCTTATGTGGTTCCATGCTATGCAACGCGATATAAAATTCTTCAATGTTCTCCTCGATATCCAGACTTGTCTGCGATGTGATGATAGGAAGGTTGTGAAATGTAGCGTACCCCCATAACACTGGAGGATTTACGAAATGAAAAGTGATACCGCCAAGAATCTCTCGAGGTCTGTCGTCTCTCGCCGAGAGACAAAAAATTATTGTCTCTCGCCTCCTCTCATTTCTATCGAGGTCTTTCGACCTGGATTTCGAAAAACAATAACGAAAAAATTATAAACCCATATAAAATTTTGAATTAGAATTTAAAATATTATGGAATATGTTTAATTAAATATTGAATCGAAAATATATCCAATAGGGGTGTGCGAATATTTGAATTTTCGAATTATTCGAATAGTTCGAACTATTCAAATAATTCGAATAGCTCGAAATATTCAAATATTTCGAATAGTTTAAATTATTTGAACTATTTGAATGATTCGAATTTTTTAAATAATTGGAATACCCGAATTGTTCGAATATCTGAATACACGAAATAATTCGAATAAATTTAACTGTCGGGTTTGATGTAAGTTATTTTTTTAATATATTATCCAAATTTCTTAAATTAATTTATTTAAAAACTTTAAAAACTTTTTTCCAATTATTCATGTTATTAAATCCACATTATTGAAAAGTTGTTGTGGTAATTACTTATAACATACTGAAGTATATTAGATTAGTTTTGCCAAATTTTTTTTCTTTGATTATTAATCTTTTAGATTAGTCCTATAAAAAAAGAGATTTATAAAAAAGACTTTATTTTTATTAGTTAAAGACATAATTTTAAGTCGAAAGTTTTGTCCGCATTATTCTTTTTAAATAGCTACTACGACTCTCATAATTAGCTTATACCATCAATTATTTAAAAAAATACTTTATTCGTATTGTTCGAACTATTCAAATAGTTCGAATTATTCGAATAGTTCAAATTATTCGAATAGTTCGAATCATTCAAATAGTTCAAACTATTCGAATAGTTAAATATTCGAATAGTTCGAATATTCGATTCGAAGTTCGAATCTAATATAACTATTCGATTCGATTCGATTCCACAAATATTCGCACACCCCTAATATTCAACAAAAAAAATAAGTAAATAATATATACCTTCCTATCGGTTTTGTTAGATATATTTTCTGATCTAATCTTTAATTATACATTTTTATACTATTTTTATTTCTACTAAAAAATCTTATTTTTAAATAAACTTATAATTGTTTTGTCATTGTGCGTCAAACTCCCGGTCAAGAGACCTTGAGAGAAACGAAAGGACGCGAGCGACGAGAATCTTTTGCATCTCGACGAGAGACGACAGACCTCGAGAGGCTCTCGGTGGCATCACTAATAGTGAAGTTTATTAAATGGCAGGGAATATAATACCCTAAAACGTCGACGCCTTATTAGAAAGGAGCAAAGTTCGGGGCTGATTCAGCTGGTCTCTTCAGACTTGCCTAATCAGTTTGCAAATATTTAGTGCAACTTTTGTCACATTACTAAATAATAAAAGACATATTACATTTAATTGTTAATTGTGGGTCAAATGAAAAAATACCTGCATTTTAATATTAAAATAAACTAAATTTAGACATGATATTCTGTTCGTGTTATTCAAATAATGTAAATGTTTGCATAATTTGATACTACTTTTTCGTGTGGTTGACACAATTTTACGAAATCTTTTTGTCATAGATCAATAAACCAAAATACACGTTTCCAAATACTAAGCCGAAAACAAATACAAAAATTTATTTATTTATGTAAATGTATGCAACAAGAATTAAAGATCTAAAGGTTGTAAAAATTATTGTTTTATAATATGTTATAAAATTAAGGCTCCGCTTGAAGCGATGTACATAATAAGGAATATTTAATGTAATTTCTCCTAAAAATTTACTTTCTCTATCTCTATTCCTTAACAAACTGATAAGTAATTGTAATCGTAAACTATTCTTTATTTCCTGTACACGAATTTGGCGAACTTTACTCTAAGTATGTATTCACGAGAAATTTTGTTACATAACATTATATCTTTTACTTACTTAAAAGATTGGATGTGCTTCTTTCTTTAAATTTTTATTAAAAAGAACTTAACAAATTATGTATGTTATTTCCAACTTTTAATAAGATGTTTTTTTTTAATTATTCTAAATTTAATCGCCGTAAGTGAATGAACGAACGCTCTTCTGAAATACACCTGTAGCAAATAATCACCATCGTACCCTTGGTTACATGTTAAGGCGTTCTACAAGTGATGTATGTGCAAAGATGCCGATTTAAATTAGTAATTCAGTTTTTTTAAAATATCCAGTATAAATAATAAATAATTTGGTATTCCACCAAAAATAATTTGGATTTCCAATTACCTGTTTTCACATATTTTACTGAGATGAGGCATGCGTATTCACTCTGCTGGGCGCTGCTTCGTCAATAGTGATGCCGCTAAGAATCTCTTGAGGTCTCTCGTCAAAAGGCGAGAGATTTTTGTCTCGCTTCCTCTCGTTTTTCTCGAGGTTTTTTGACGTACAATGACAAAAGAATCATAAGCTTATATAATAAGATTTTTAATTAGAGTTAAAAATAATATGAAGTATGTATAATTAAAGATTAGATCCAATAAGAAATATATAAGTATATAAGTACCAGCCGATTTTGTTGCATTTTTTTTAATTTAATTTTTATACGGTATGAGCAGTATAGATTTTTTTTATTAATAGTTTCATTCGAAATTTGACTTTAGTTTCAAGTTCTTCTTGGATCGAGATAAAAATTAACCATAAAAATAGTGGTCATGTGATTCGCGTTATTTGTCAGATCTTATTTTTTTCCAAAAAAAAAATGTCAAAGTGGGATTGCTTCTCAATATATCAAACAAAGTTATTAGAAAATGTTTTTTTAAATGCAATTTTTAGCCCGTGTGGAAAATTTTAAATTGCACCACTGCGTAAGAGTCAACGCAACCTACATAAAATTTCTTAGTTTTAATAGTTTGAAAGGAGTATTTTTTTAATCATAAATATATATTGCGATTGTAGGTAACTTAAATCAAGACCTGTATCTAAATTTGTGGATAATTTTTCACTTTTTCTTTGAAGGGAACTATGGTGTATGCGTCATGGGGCCCCATACCATTTTGCAATGAAATGGAAAAAATGGATACCCCGGTATATTGGCCACCACGTTCTTCACATTAAAATGTATTGGTTGGGCTTTCTACTACGGAGCGCTCTTAAAACAATATTTTACACAATTAATTTTAGAGTTTGCGGTGAAAACTCCAAGATTTTTGTGTCTGATTATGTACCAAAAAATATTTAAATCTGTTAAGCACGTTTACGAAACATGTAGGAAAAACCAACATGTCTTATTTTTTTACGCTTTCTGCCGGCTAAACAAAGCTGTTCAGTAAAGTTGGCTTAAGTTCACGTCTTTTGAGGTCAGGAGTGTGTCATAAAACTGTGTAAACGTGTTTTCCAAAAACCCTCTTTCTAGGCGCACAGTCAGTCAAGTTCCGGCCTGACGCACGCTGTGTGTATATTACACGAAATGTTTCACCATGTTTCCCCTCCCCCTATCATAAATATCATTCTAAGTACCTGTAAGGAAGAATTGAGAAAATTATATAAAGTGGTTTTTAAGATATCCGGTTTTAAAAATCGACCATTTTACTACTGACTGACTGACTCACTCATTGACTCATCAAAATTATGAGGCACTTCCCGAGGGAGTAGAAACTTATTAATTTGGTATGTAAATAGGTTTTAGGGCTCAAGCAAAAGAGAAGTTCTAAATACTGCACATTTTTACTCAGAACGCCCTGAAACAGGCACCGTTATATCGTATATTTAGAATATATTATTTTAGAAGTGTGCAGTCTAATGGCACCTGAGTTTCCGAAGTCATAATTGTCTTAAAATTTAAAACAGGATTTTACTCCAATCAGTAAACTAAAAAAAAGAGAAGAAATCATACCAAAACACCTATGTTAAATAAGGACCAAGTTCCTATTCAGAAATCTCGGCCTTTTAAAGTACGGAAATCTAAAATTAGACCAAATTATTTTTTGACTTGGCAAGTTTTTTACTGATTTGTTTGTTATCTTGAAAAAAAAAACTGTATGTATTAATGAAAAAAGAACCTTGCCAAGTAAAAAAAAACTTGGTCTAATTTTAGATAACAGTACTTTAAGAGGCCGAGATTTTTGGATAAGAACTTGGCCCTTATTTTACAAAAGTGCTTTTGGTATGATGTTTTGAGACTGGCACGCACAATATTTTAAATTAGTTTATCATCATTACAGCGGCTCTACACTCTCCCCAAGAATCGCGCCTGCGAACTTTGGCCGCGTCAGATTTTTGCCCTCTACAAAGAGACCACACGAAGTTCATTGTTTCTCTTTGTCGCGGGACTAAAAACCTACATCGAATGAGAAATGCCGCGAAAGGTGAACGCCTAGCCGCGAAACCATCCGGAGCCGTCTTTTAGGGGAACTACAAGGCATCTGCAGGATTAAACCTGGGGTTAAAAAACTGAAAGCGTAAGAGAATTGCTACTCCAAAGTAATAAAGATAAGGATTGTTTTATACATTATCTACCGACAGGTGGCCGTTTGTACAGATCTTTTAGAGATTCTAATACAGAACAGAAAGAAAAATCCAATTAAATGGCTTTAAGGTCAGACCGATTTTCACAATTTTGTTACAAGCATACCTAAAACTTACTCTATATTAAAGCTACAAAAGCTTTTACCAATATTTCGTCGTTTTGTCTTTCTAAAAATAATAAAAAGTCGCACGCAAAACGCCTATGTTCATGTAAAAATGCAAAAGCCATGAAATTACATTTTTAAAGCGGTGGGTAATTGGTGCAATAAAAATGGAATTAAAAAAAACCTGGTAATTCCATTTTTTAATATTTTTCACGTTTATTTATGGCTTTTAAAATAACTCATTTATGTTTATTTTTTTTCAATAACGTTGCTAAAAATTCGTTTTTTGTTACGACAGTTTTAATATATGGGGTAATTCAGAACCTCACCTTAGGAAATTGAATGGAATATTGAATATGCTGCTGGACCACGATAACACCTAAAAAAATGTCCAATACTTTTTTCTCTCCATTGAACACTAGCACTGCAATGGTGCAAAGACAAAGACAGACTTTATGGGATCAGGAATGGAACCGGGGTGATGTTTCCTGATGAATCTTGCTTCTGTTTGGGTATGCAGGTCCAGCAATGGTAGGAAGGTCACGTGGTAAAAGACGGTATCCACTGTTTGATATGAAGAAACATGCTTGTCACCCCGTGGGTGTAATGGTATGGGTTGCCATCGGATGTGGTAGGATACCTCTAGTCTTTATTAGATCCTACCAAAAACAAAAAGTACTGAGATCCAAAATTAGACCAAGTTCTTTTTTCAATTGTTAAGTTTTTTACTAATTTGTCTGTATGAATGAATGTTTTTTTTTCATTATTACAGACAGTTTTTTTCATGTAGGTAGAACCTTACCTTTAGACTAAATATGACTGAACCGCGCCTGGTTTGACGTCTAATAGGTAATTAATTATAAATAATTCGTTTAGTAATAAAAAATCCTGCATACATTTGAAATTCTAAGACAATTATAACCTCAGAAACTCAGGTTTAATCAGATTGCCAACTTCTAAAATACCCCCTAAATATAAGAAATTACCGCCCCTGTTCCAGAGCGTTCTGAGTAAAAATTTTCAGTTTTCAGAGGTTTTTTTACCTGTGTCCTAAAACTTACAAACATACCAAATTTCAAGTTTCTACTCCCTCGGAGAGTGCCGTATAATTTTGATAAGTCAATAAATGAATGAGTAAGTAAGAGTGAGTCATTCAGTCAGTAGTAAAGCTGTAGAATTGCGAAACTTGTTCTGATTGGTCGATTTAAATGTGTCAATTGGGGGAGCTTCTATTTTAATTTTTTTGCGATTCGCAATATTTAAAATCTAGGGGGGAAAAAATTGGGAAAATTCTTATTGGTCGACTTAAAATATGTCAGTTGTCCCAGAGGTTAATGTCACTTTTTTTCGATTCGTAATATTTGAAATGTGAGAAGCGGGAAAATTGACTTAATTTAAGATTTTGGGTTTTGAAATTGCGGCAAAAAATTGAAGACCACGAGATGCGTAGTGATATGATACTGTTTGGATTTCTGCGGGTTGCTCAAAGATTAAGTTACTACGGTTCAATTTTTTTGGGCCATGTAATATTTATATATTATATAATATATATATATATATATATATATATATATATATATATATATATATATATAAAAATATAAATATATATATATATATATATATATAAAAATATATATATATATATATATATATATATATATATATATATATATATATATATATATATATATATATATATATATATATATATATATATATATATATATATATATATATATATATATAAATATTTTTTTTTTTTTTTTTTTTTTTTTTTTTTTTTTTTTTTTTTTTTTTTTTTTTTTTTTTTTTTTTTTTTTTTTCCGCATCAAAACACCGCTTCTTAGGGAGAGCTTTGTCTAAAAGGTGCTGTAAAATGCAAATTCTGTATGTTTTTATGCTTGGGCGGCATTGACGGAACGAGGAATAAAGCGGGGATCGTTGTGTGCTTTTAAAGTTCTAAAATAAAAAAAAACTACGGTGTTTTTTTTCGATAAAATCATAATCTTATAGGATTAAAGCGATCCTTTATTTCATGACAACCTGTCATTCTCTCATATGTTTTAATAGCACATATGCAGTTGTGATTTCAAGTAAAAATAAAATAAAAAGTTTAAAGTTTCCAGCATATTCCTACTGATTCAGCCTCACCGTTAAGACAGTCCCAAAAAAGCGTGCAAGAGAGAAAAAAAATCAAATATAATCTTTTCGCTCCAATCAATTGGTCGAAAGATGGCTGACGAATCAGCACACAGGGGATATATACCCTTCTCACCGACCAATGAGCACGTAGAAGCGAGAGGGAAAGGTTATACAGTAATTCTTCTGTCGCTCTCGCTTGCTGCCTAGTAGCAAGGCTTCCTCTATAAGTATATGCTCAAAGGTTAAAATAAGTTGTGATCTTTAATGTAATTTCTTATTTTTATTTTATGTTATTTGCCTGTATAAAGACTTTATGAGAATAAAGTATATTCTATTTTTTGTTGTTTGTTTTAATAAATCCACCTTATAAGATGCAATTATGAAGGTCAGTAAATGCAATAGCCCTTCTTCACCAGTAAAAATTTTCAACTTGATCCTTATTATTCACTGACGAAAAAAAATAAATGTTTATTAAAACAATACACAGAGAAAAACCTAGCATAAGATACAATATTGTTAAAAAAAATTAATTATAAATAACACAAAAAAGTTTTAAAGAAGTGAAATTAATTAAAACGTCAATACAGAGCGTCAATACTTCCATCTTGCATCTTGCCAACAGTTCCAGCACTAAATCCCTAAAAAATTCGCAGTCGCAGCGCTATGAAATACAAAAAACCGGCGGAAAAATTTTGCGAATTCGTAATTCGTAAATCGCATTTCGCAAGCTTATGAACTACGCTTAAAATGGGCGATTTGCAAAATCGAATATCCTAGAAACCACTTGACATAACTTTCTCAAATTTTTTACAGGTAATAAGAATAATAATGTAAATTTACACACCAAATTTTATACCCTAATGTGGAACGATAACGAAGTTATAATAGGGAAAAAAGCGCTGAGACATTCCGGGTAATATACACAGTGCGTGCGTCGGGCCGAAACTTGGATTTCTGCTCGGTGAGCTAGCCAAGTTTTTAATTATCAACCTTGTCAATTGTCACAAAATAGTAAACTACAACCGTAAAAATGCCAGCCAAGTTTTTAATTATCAACCTTGTCAATTGTCACAAAATAGTAAACTACAACCGTAAAAATTTATCAAGGCTGCTATGAAAATAAAACTAAAATCGGGGTTTTAAACTAATTCTACGAATATTTTCAGTAATGGTTTGTTGGTTGATGACTGTAATGGATATGCATGAAAGTGGTATTCCGTGTTGCTCTATGGAGAGCTGCTAGGGGAGGAATTATATTGGCTACTTCCTTGGAGAAAAAGCTTTAACGATACCTAATAATGAGGGATAGCTTCCGCACAGCCCTAGGTGGGTAAGATAAGGAGACCTTTTTGTGTGGGGTTAATAATAAGGCGAACGGCTCTTCTTTGGGTGGAATCAAGAATGCTAAGAGTTGTGAGAAGCGCTATTTTTCAGACATGGGAGAAATACAGGGTGTCCAAATTTCGTTGTAGTTAAAGGGTATCTCGGTTATTATTAGAGATAGAGTCTTGCGGTTTTTTTGAAGTGTCGCTACTTTTTATTTAAACAAATGATGACACTACAAGATTTTTCATGATTTTCTTCGATTTTGTCATACAAGGAGAAATTCATTTTTTGGACCCCCGCGTACTACGTTATTGTTACTTACACAAAAGTAAAACTGATATACACTGGCGGCAAAAATTAGAGGATATCATGGAATTTTATATTAACAACCACCCGAGTTTTTTAAAACTATTACGGTTATAGAGATTACCGTTTTGCATAAATGAAAACACATAATTTCATAGGGGGGAAAAAGCGTTTATTAAAAAAATCAAATATTATCCTCAAAATGCAAATTTCTATATCATGCTGAATCATTTAAAGAATGTTAGTAATGTGTATGACCTCCGTGGACCTCCGAAAACTTCATGAAGGCGTCTTGGCATGCTGAGAATCAAATTGTCCAGCTGGTCTTGGGGTAGGTTGTCCCATAATTGGAGGAAGTATTCCTATTAGGTCCCGTCTGTTATTAGGCGGGGGTTGGTGGTTATCCAAAGCTCTTTGAAGCATATCCCATGCATGTTCAATTGGGTTCAGATCTGGTGAAAGTGCGGGTAGCCTGAGATGGGTGATGCCTAAATTCTGCAGTGTAGTTCGGACTTCCAAAGTGCGATGCGGGGGCGCATTATCGTCCAAAAAATGAAATGTTCCCTGATTGCTTCACCAATTGGTTCGACGATACCTCTAATGATGTCACGAGCATAAAGCGTCCCCTGTCATATTGTTTTCGCAAACATACAGATGCGTACGGCGTCCTAGAGCGATTCCTCCCCAGACCATAACTGTGCCACCTCTGAAAGGATACACTTCTTTTTACATAGCTACGATGTCTAGGTGTTTCACACCACACTCTTATACGCCTTGAGTCACTATGTAAACCAAAACGAGATTCGTCGGTGAAAAGAACGGAATTCCATTCTACCCTCCAATTTCGTCGTTCACGTGCCCACTCTAAACGCTGTGCTCTATGTCTTTGTGTAAGTGGCACACTCGAAATGCTCTCGAGCAGATAATCCGATCTCATATAATTGATTTATCACTGTTCTTACTGAGATAGGGACTCCTAATTGGTTTTGAAGCTGACGGCTAAATGTGTTGCAAGGAGAATGGGGTTCCGTCTAATACTAAGGGTTATGTACCGGTCTTGTTGCTGCGTAGTACAGCTCCTACGACCCTGTCCGTGCCTTCTGGAGGTTGTTCCAATTTCCCTGTAACGATTCCACAGCCTACTTATAACACTTTGTGATGTTTCCAGCTCACGAGCAACATCCACTTGTCGCAACCCCGCTTGAAGCATTCCAACCGCTCTGTTTGCTTCCGCGGATGTTAAATGTCTTAAAGGCATTGCAAAAAAATCAACACCCAATTACTGTTGTATTTAATCGTATAAAACGACTTCTGAAACTAAAACGAGAGAATCTTTCGAATTCGACCTGACAAAAATATTGTTTACTTGATATTGTGATAACAAAAAAATCCTGAATTTTTTTTACGGCAACAAGATTAACACTAGATTCCAACCAAAACATCAGAATTGTCGGTACTGATTTGAATTATGGTATATGGCAATATCCCCTAATTTTTGCCGCCAGTATGTAGGCATTTTTACGTTACCACGTAAAAATGCCTACATATATTAGTTTTGTTCCGGGCCCAATTCCGAACCCGGTTTTTAGGGCTTTGCATGCGCAATATGAATAAACGGTCGTTCGCAGAAACAACAATTTTAATTTTTAGTTTATAGTTCAGCGTTCGTGGAAAAAAAACATCGGAAATTGGGTTTTCGTAAACTGGGAAAAAACCAAAATGTAAAGTTTTGTAGGTCCCCCCGATTTTTTGATGGGATAAAAAGTTGTTCTGCTGTCATGCGAATATTTTAAATTCTCATCATCTTTTGGTGATTTTTTGCGTTTGAGGTAACCTTAAAATACATGCCCTTCATTAAATTGGAATTGGGGAAGTATAAATCGCTTTCCCTACACAGCGTTGGGTTTCTTAGATGTTCTTACTTTTCCCCTTCCATTTTTAGTTTAAATTTACGCTTGATTGTAGATTATAAAATAAAAATAGTTTTTCGTAATAAATTGATAGAAATATTAAGATTCGTTATTTCAAATTTAAACGCATTTAAGGATAAATAATTACAATTAAAATTTGAAACACAAAAGGTGCGGAGCCTACAATTATTTAATGATGGGTTTAAATTTCTTCTGGAGTCAGTTGCCAAAGGAACAAAAACTAAAAATAATAAATGAAAACAAACTTGGTAAAGTCAGGTTATGTTAAACAGTCAGCTGAAATCCGCGCCGTTCGCGGTAAAAAAAAATCCGGAACCGGTATATAATTAAGCCGGGATTCAACGACGCGGGGGAGTGGCAGTTCTCGCGCCAAATTTTTCCAGTTCACGCGCCGTCGGATAGGGCAGGCTTGGCGATCTTCGGTCGGGGGGGAGTCCCGTCATATGTCGGTAAATCAACACGGTTCAAAGGAGCCGGGGGCTGGGCGCGCAACACGTGCATACCGCTCCAACGACGCGGCTATGCGCGTTATACTTTCAGTGCCGTAGTACTTTTTTCTATGGGGGGGTCGAATGAAGTGGTGTTAGAATTTTTTTCCCCCCCAGGGGAACCGAGTCAATAATTTGGAACCCACGGGGTCCACACTATAAAAATAGGAATTTAATTCATGGATGCCTGAAAAAATTAAAAAGCAAATGAGTATCAAATATTCAATAAAGAACTTAAAGAAAAGAAAAAAAACATTGATGGGGGAACCTTTTGAAAAATATTGCAAAAAATTTCCCCTTTTTTTTCAAAGAAACTCTTTACCATCTTTTTTGTTTTCGTTTTGTTTGTTCTCTTGCCATCCTGTATGTTCGTAACATAAAATAATAGGTTGCAGCAGCAACGATACGCGTTCGCTCCCCTTAATTCTTTTGTACAATTAAACCAAGTTATTTAATTTTTTTTCCCCCGACACTGCCGACGGATAACCCCCCGCGTGTCCACGTCTGAAACCGCGATCCTACATGCGCCGTGGGAACGGTCTGATCACATTTCGACGCGCCAACCTTGACACAGTTGACACTCGACAGTCAACCCAGGATTGCCATTCCACGCGCCGTTGAATCCCGGCTTTAGACATGCGCCAAAAAAATCCTGAACGGTTCAATTTTAGTTCGGAATCAGTTCTTAACGTGACCCGCGAACAAAGCTATTATGAATAAGATTTTTGGTGTCCCAATCGAATATTTATAAAAGGCCCTGTAAAAGAAATATCTGCATTACTCTGCGCTTGTTTTCCAAATCAGGCTTGAAAACTTAGGAAACTAAGTATTAGAATAAAGGGTATTTTGGTCAGCAAATCAATGTCTGGAATTATTAATTTTTGACGGTTTGTATAGTGTCGCGATCGATTATTTTTGTAAAATGAATATAGTAAATTTATCTTAAAACTAGGCGGCACATTAAGGGCTTTTTAAAAGCGTGAGAATCGTAAGTAAGAGAAGAGAAAAACAAATCCTAAAGAGTAAGGTCAAAGTAATTTAAGCATCAGGCAACTTTTCCGCGGGCTCTGTTTCGATTTTCTGTTGATGGATGTAAAATAAAGTTTATTTGAAAATAACTGCAAGACTTGAATTTGTAATTTGTTATTATAGCCCAATTATGGATTTTGATTTTTCTGCGTCATATATGCAGACAAAAAAAGTAACAGGGGTCTTGGTATCAAAACAGGCCTTCATATTCGGGATATTGGACAGCCCACGAAGGTTGTATAAAGTCTAAGTTCTAGGTAGCATCAGCGTTGAGTTTTTAGATGTTTTACCCTTTTCCACCAATTCCATCTATGTTTAAGTACCGAAATACGCATTTCGGAGCATTATAGACGTTATACAAATAAATACTAAGCTATTATCCAGTAATCCCAAATAACAGATAGACAAAATATATCTGCAAGATCGTGTCCAACATTTTTCAACGAACACTTTAAACTTGACATTGTAAGGATAGTTTTGGGCATATTAACACAACTTAACATTAGGAAACAGCTAAAATGGATGCGCTCCCAAGAGCCTACAAAGGTTTTGTGCTCAACTGCAGATGCGGTTTAAAATGTTCGCAGAATCAAGCCCAGAGTAACATTGCATAAGGAGACACGAGTTCCAAGCTCCTAAAGTTCAGTAAAAATGACTTCGACCAAAAACTCCGAACTAGAACGAAGTTTTCACAATAAATATTGAAAAGTAGAAACGCTCTTGTGGACAACTCTGATTTTCTACACTAACCTACAGATGGGGATAAAAGGACTTTATCAGTGAAAGGATATATAAATCAATAGTGTTTCCACCAAGTTTGATCTTCTTAGATTGTTAGTAAACTGTAATTTTCTTAATCCTTGACATCATCTTTGCTAAGTTACATTTTGGTATTTTAATTGGGTAAAATGCCAAGTTTGCTTTGTTTTAATAATTTTTGATTCTTACCAATGATGTAGTTCCTATAAGTACACATTGACTGGGTCAATTTCTTTACTAGTTGTAAATACTCAGCTCTCAAGAGAATTTTAATTTTTTATTTAAACCGGGAAAACCAGATTTTTAAATACTAAATGGAAACAGAAATAAAGATTCTATAAAGCAAGATTTTTAGCATTAAAAAATTGTTATTTACACTTTTTAAATACCTGCATAAGATCTTCTGTGTCTTATGTGTTTTTGGTACATTTTTATTGTTAAAGTAGTAAAACGATGTAAGAGAAAAGAACATTTTAAGAGATCCAACAATTCCAACGCTCTAAAGCAATTACACTTTATTCTGTGTTCCTAGAGTAGTGGAATTCAACTGAGTTCAAATCAAAAAACTTAGTTTTGATAACTGAGTCATTCTAGACATATGATAATTAATCTAAAAATTATTGCCATAATTGAGGAGCTTTTTAGCAAAACCGAATATTTCCACTTTAATAAAATGACGAAAAAGACTTTTTTCTATGGTTTAAAAAGTTTCCCATATAACTTTTACATTAATAGTTAAACTATTCATCGGAATAGTTCAGCTTTTAGTATAAAAGTTATATTGGAAACATTTTGAACCAAAGAAAAAAGGTTTTTTTTTCTAAATTTTGTAAAGTAGATTTATTCGGTTTTGTTAAAAATTCAATTGTAGCGAAAAATTATATCATAACTATTTGGTGTTTTACACGTTTAATAATTCTACCTAAAATTTTAGCGATAAAAATACTGAACATGTTTTATATTTTAATCAAGGAAATAAAGAAAATACGCGAGAATCGACACTAAACATTTTTTTGGGTCGGTAAAGCTGGATCAGCGATTAGCCTAAGAACACATAGTCTTAATAAAATAAAATAGGTTTCCCATTCGTCAAATATGTTCTGAAATGTAAATTAATATTTAGAATTTCATATTCTTAATACATTCGTAACTAAAAACGTGAAGCATTTAGGATTTTTAAAAAATCTTAACACGTTTAATATTTACAATAAATAGATAATTATCCATAAGTTAATGTCCCTGTTAAAACTAACATGTCGATTTCTGATGTCTTCTCTTTTTAAATAAAAGAGCTAATTTATCCCTTTCCGTTTTTTTATAGCCACTTTCTCTTTTTAACACTTTTTTCCACAAATAGGTATAGTGTATTTGTTCATATTTAAACCAACAAAAAACCACCAACACATCTCCGGGCTTTTCTGAGAATGTTCAAAAACCATTTTTTATATTGACATAAGTTAATCGAAAAATAACCTGAATATATGCATTTTTCTAAAACAAAGCAATTTTCCGCACTAAATTATTTTGTTGTTAATGTTATCAATACGAGAAGATTTGTGTTTATAGATTTTTTAGTATTTGGAACAAATCAGTAATAATTAAAGTTTAACCTGGACAAAAAATTTCTAACGTCCTTTCGGCGGTATTGGTTTAGTTGTGTAAATAAAGACGCTTGTCAGCTGCCGAAAATTTTATGACTGGTTTTTTGTTGGTTTAAATATAAATAAATACACTTTATGGAACCTATATAACTTTTTTGATAGCACCAACAATTACGGAGATGCATAAAATTCATTTTGATGTAAAAACAGGTCAAATCTCTTCTTTGCCTATAAAAGAATTATTTCCCAAATATCTCAGTAAAAATTAGTTTCGGCGTAATTCCGATTTAAAGTTCACGTCTGGCCCTTTAAATTTGTCGTCAGACCAGAACGCCGTGAGACAAGTTGCCGATTTCCAAATTTTTTTTTGTTTCGTTAATTTATTACATTCAAAGCAAAAATATAAAATACATCGCGTTCCCTTATTCCTATGTAAGATAAATCGGTTCAATGTCAATTAAATACGCAACATATTAATTGTTAAGGGTAATTACACCGTCAAGATTCATCGTAATTACCACAAAAAAAAATCACAAAAAACATGTTAAATCTCTTAAATCTGTTCATTATCGTTTGAGAAAAACACCTCGCAAGTAATCACGATTACCAATTTTTTGAACCAATGCAATAGTTACTGACTTTTTAAACCCATGCAATACGTTTTTTGTTGATGCGTTTTGGTTAAACGAAAGTAAACAGATTATGGTATTCTACTTTTAAATAAACAAATGGAAATGGCACTTACCCACTGATTGAAAATCAAAAGTGTTTCAATATCCGGATTAGCTCCACTTGGTATTCCATTTACTCCGCTCTCATCCGAGATGTAAATTGGAACTTATTACCGATGGCCTCTGTCGATCAGGGCATTCATTGTAAATATGTGCGGTTAACAGCTTTTGACGTGGATACCATTTTCGCATTATGGTTTTATATTTAGATTTTTAATGCTTGTAACTCTCTTATAAAATTTCGTTTAAAAAAATATTTGGCAAAAGTGTTATTTAGTTATAGAGGGTTATTTTTAGCCCATAAAAAATGTGCAATGAACCTTGTCCTATGAAAACTTCCATTAAAATTTTGGATATAATTTTCGCTAGAAATTTCACTACAATTCTCGTATGTGTACAACGGCTCTATGACCATAGAGAAGTAATGGGTCAGTTATGCTCTGTGACAGTAGATTGTACTGTTTGTTCTGATTTATCTTTTTTTTTGCAGGTGTTACATACATTCGTAGAACCCCACCACGTAATAAAACGACGCACAGCAGATCAGTCTTTAAGAATTTTACTTTATTATGACCAAAGTGTTTATAGGTATGTATTACGCCATTTTTAACATAAAATTTAATTTTATCAGGTACAAATAAATTTCTCTCGTTGCATACATAAATATTTATTTTCTATTTACCATTGTATCGGAAACAATTTGGCAATATCAATTAAGTGGATTTTAAAATTTTATTCAAATTAAATAACCATGCAGGGAACAAAAACTACACGTAGCACAAACAAATAGCGATTTAATTTATTATTACTTTCACTGCATATTGTTTCGCTTAAGATTTTATCTAAAATATTACCACAGTGCTATTAAAAAATTATTGTTATAATGTAATTTGTTACAGGTTAGATGAAGAACGATTCCGGCTAATAAATGTAAGTGTGGCTTTTTTATTTAAACAAAAATAGTGTTGGTGACTTAATAATGTATTTAAGCAGCATGTGCCAAAGTTGATATTTATATTATTTGCCATCGTAGTTTTAAAAACTTGCGTTACTTTGAAACATACACAAATCGTTTGACACTACAATTTAGGTGACTGGGATGATCTGCCAAATTTTTTTGCCACCTATCCTTGGGATCCTGCTTGCCTTACTTTTCACTTTTCTACGAAATAAGTCAACAAATGACCAAAACAATTTAACTGGGAATTGAAACCTATGCTTACCATTCTAAAAAAATTGTAAACCTTAAAATCATAAACGGTTGTTTTCTTAACCTTGTCATTAGGCAAGACTTTAAAAAGACTCATAGAAGCATTCTTCAAAATGCTAGTCTTGAAAATCGCCAAGCCAGCATTGAAGCAAAAAACCATTAATATTAAACTATTTTAGAAGCCAAAGATTGTTTATACAGTCGCATTTAAGAAACGTTCTGTCGTCCTCGAATGACAGCAAATCTTTTGATCCTTTATCAGTCAAATCTCCTGTATTAATTCTTGTCCACCCTTAACCTTCAAAGACGAAATTATTTCTATCTGTAAACGAAATGACCAGCTTTTTGCTAAACAATTTTTTACCTGATTTTCCTGGTAATTTTTTTCTTAAAACAGTTGTTGTTGTTCCCTATAAAATATAGGGAACAATAGGGAAAAAATAGGGTCGCAAACCGGGATCTCGGAATTCTAAAATATCGAGCTACCGGACTATACGAAGGGCTTTAAAATACCCTTACTAAGTTTACAAAAATGGGGATTTTCGGTATTTCCGGAATTTGATAAAATTAAGATTCCAGTTAGTTGTATTAACAATTATGTATAAAAGATATTATTTACAAAAAAAGTGGTTTTAGAGAAAAATATCTTGAGTCGGTCTGCAACAATTTAAAAAGTATTTCTCCAACTAGTGTGACTCTACACTAGTTAAAAAAGATTTTTCTCTTCATCAGGTTCTTTATGTAATTGTTTGCGCTTAAGATTAAATGTCAAGAGTTTAGACATGTTGTTCTTTTTTCGATCCCATTACCTTAGTCAACCAAAGATTTCTTTCGGTGATTATAAAAAAAAAAGTTTAAAAACATACTCAGGTCAGGAGAGGAACAAACATTTTTAATCGTTTTCTTTGATTTTATTGAAGATCTGTTTAACAATGTTAAAGTCAATTTTATATTTTTATTAGGGCTGATTAGAAGTATTTTTTTTTGTTAAAGCTAATTAAAAATTTTGTTTTTAATAAAGTATCCAAGTCAAAGTGTTTAAAGGTAGTGTAGGTACTCTCCTGTTTTGTATAGTAAATAATTACTGTGGCAACTGATTTATCTACCAAAGAATCTATTTTGTCATTTTTCTGAAATCCTCTTACATTTACTATCTACTTAATACTTACAACTTCTTTAAATCCTGAAAACATCAAAAATACCAAAATACCGAAATCCTATTTAAGGTCAAGAAGATCCAACGCATTCTTTCTTCTCTTAATAGCAAGAAATTATGTAGGTGGATGGCAGTAATTGTTTTACAAAAATGTGCTCCCGAACTTCCACCTTTCACTCACTTCCTTCAGTTTTCTATAACCAGAGAGTTCTTTAAATCCCGTATCAATAAATAACAAAAGTATTTGGAATATTTCCAATTTTATTCGTCACTAGATTGGGATTTAAATTGTTCAACTTTGTCTTCTGTAACTCTAATGGTTGTTATCGAATTTGTAGAATCCTTTATATACAGGATGCTATGTTTTGATTTTTTTATCTTGAGACAGTCCACGAATGGTTAAAGCCCAAATATTAACGTACCATGGGTGTCTTAAAGAACGTAAGAGGTAGTTTATTGACACTAGACCTAAACATTTGGAGCTTTGAAGGGGAAAATAAATCTACAGGTATAAGGTTCCACAGCATAGACACTCTACGGATAAAATATGAACAAAATTGGAAGTCCGGGGGCTGTCCAGTTGGACTGTAAAGCTACACACAAAGTGGCACTTTGTGTTACTTCTTGTATTGCATTATTTATTTATTAAATATATTTACAAACATATATACAGAATATTTTGTGATGGCAAAAATGAGACAAAAAAATAATGGCATTTTTTACGGCTTGATAAACCAAATATATTTTTTTACAAAATACTGGTTTAAATATTTTAAAAATTACAGTCACATAAAACTTTGTAGTGGACAGATCGTTCTAATCATGCACGAGTTATTTTATTAAATAATTATGATAAATTACATTTTAATATTTTAAGATCTTGTTAAAATAGGGACAATATGATTTCCTTCTTAGAAAAAAACGGTAACGTTTATTATTTATTATATATATATATAGCTTTATCTGACACGGAACGACGTGAGAGATCAGTGTTTTAGTCATTTGCATAGCTGATGTTTGTTATCTTATTTTAGCTTTAAGATAACAATTTCTAAAAATTCGACCTATACGGGTTGCCCTGAAATTAGCGCATAATATTTTAGTGCCTATTCCACGTACGAAAATTAGTTAAAATGGGCTAGAGCACCCTAAAAGGTTAATCCTGAAGATGGTTTTTGTCTGACACCTGTTTAAGATAACTTTTTGTCATTTTTTTTTACTTTAGCTAAAAAAGCTCAACAAATTAAAGCTTAATAGCGAACTGTATAATAAGTACTACTAAAAGTTTCTTAACTATTTTAATGTCAGGTTTATAAGCGATCAGCTAATTTCACTTCGGATGGTTTGACAGCCTTTTTAAAACTATTTTCATTTTTGCGAATTACTTAATAAAATAGCCAGAAAAAGTTGGAGCAAGCACACTAAACATTCTTATTAGCATCACGAGATGATGATAGTTTGTAAGTGAGCATTAATTAATTTGTGTTGGTTTGTGCTAAAATATTTTTGTAACCTATGTATTTTTCCTCAATAAAAGTGCAAAAGGTTTTTATTTATCTTTAACACTTGAATAAATTTTTCAAAAGAAAATGAAAAATGCAGTAAAGTTATATTTAAAGTGTCACCTGAAAGGAAGAAAGTAAATAAGGTGTAACGTACCTTTCTAAGAATTTATTATTTGATATTATAAAATATAACAGAGCCGTTCAAAAGTATGACATATTTGTGCACATATCAGTTTCTAAAACTTTATTAAAGTTTAAGATGTAGATTCGGTTGTGTTACAAAGCATTTCCTTCTGTTTGTATTTCTTTTGATAATGACACTTTAAATTATTAATATTAGATAAAAGTTTATTCTAGCATCCCGGATTCATTATGTTTGAGACCCATGTTGTCAGATATGCTATAATTATGGTACGGATATTGTTCCATATATTTAGCTTTCCAGCCAAAGTTTGCAATTTTTGGCTTAGTTAATGCAACTGTCAAATTTTCATCGGTTACCAGATTAAATTTACAAGTACTGTTGTTAATTTTTTAAAAAGCTTCTTCCTCATCTAGCTAAAGCATGGACAAGACGGTAGAAGAAAATCTTTCTGCCATTTTTTTATGTGACTCAAGCTGCACTTTTAAAAAATATTTCGCGACTTTACCTAAAATTACAACAGGTAGAAATAAAATTACAAGTTAAAATTAAAGCATAATGAAGGTATTAATGCAGAATATGTAGCTTTAAATAAAACACTGACAGAGAAGTTAGGCTAACACCCGTAAAAATACAGGTATATACCTGCTGTACTTTTTTGAATGAGCTAAATATGTTGCCTCAGAATAAACACTTTGAAACAAATATTTCAAAAGAAGTTTTATAAGGGAACCAAAATCTTAAATCATTTTGCCTGGTTTTACAAAAAAATAACAAAGAATTACCACTTTGCGTAAAAAATAAATTACCATTAAAAATGTTACATTTAACAATAATATTATGTAGATATGTTCTATACGAGGGTCAACAATTTTTAGACACGTGGCAACAGCGCATTTTAAATCACTCTTGTCCTTCTCGATGGAATGCTTAATATTTTTTTTGTGTTTATGTCGTAGTCTTTTTGTAAAATATGTCTTTTTACGAAATTCCTAGTCTTTTTATGAAGCGTCGGCGCATCATGTAAAGTAATCAAGCTACACGATAGCCTAGGCTTATCATGAAGAGCCGACGCTGTTTCGTCATATTGTGTCGTAACATGACCTGACTAATTTTAAGGTTGTACATTCGCACTTTTTTTTGTAATTAACGATAAATACAAAACTAACTACAACTAACCAGAACTGAGCCGCTTCTTCACGAAATTGCCAATCCTTGCATTTAGTCATATTATGTTACAACACAATATTACGAAACAGCGTCAGAATGTAGCTTGATTATTTTACACGATACGCCGACGCTTCATAACAAGACTAGGATCTTCGTGAAACGATAGGTTTCACTAAAAGACTACGACATTTAAGGCTTTATCGGTTTAGTACAGTTTAAGCCACGGTGTAGCAAAGTTGAGAAACTGTGCTAAAATGGGTTTTGATCGACGTGATTTTTGCTCAATGATTTTTTATGATTTAAAATGCCTAAAACAAAAAAGTTATCAATCTTTGGTGGAATGTTTTAGTCAATTTTCCCTTTCACCGAGCAGCAGTTTTCAATTGGTTTGTAGAGTTCAAGAGGGGAAGGACAACGCTCCCTTATCCAGGACAGCCACCCACTGCGGTTACTCCAGAAACAATTGAAGCTGTAAGATAACTAGTGACCGAAGATCATAGAGTGACCTACCAACCAATAGAGCAGTGTTTGGGGATTGGATCGGCAGCTACGCAATCATTTAAGATTACCTTGGACTCACCAATCGTTGTTCAAGATAGGATGGGGCTAAATTCATGATTGAAACATTTGATAACGGGCAAGCAAAAATGTTGTTAACATCTTAACGGGCGACGAATCAGGGATTACTATGATCTTGAAATAAGAATACACTTAACGGTTTGGTGCTTTGAAGGTGAACTGCCCCCACAAAAGTTATCGAATGAACAAGTATATAGAGTTTCTGGGAGAATATATCAAAAAAAAAATATACAGGGTGATTCATGAGAAAATGTCAATACTTTAGGTACGTAGTCAGGGTCCAAAAATAAACATAAAAGTTTATACAAATATGGGTCCGCAAGGCCTTCGTTTCCGAGGCCACAGAGCTGACACGTGCTTAAAAGTAAATGGTGAAATTTTTAAAAATAATAAAACGCAGCTTATGTTTTGCGGAACATAATTTAAAAACAATGATTTTATTGAAAATTAAAATACATATTGTTTAATTATCCATTTTGTTTTATTATTATTTTTTAATTTTGCTATAATAAAATCAGATGCGTCGTAATTTTTTAAAATCCGAATATCTCTAAAACGGTTGCTCATATCAACTTTTAACAGGTATACCTTTTTGACGTTAAAATCACAAAACAATTATTTAATTAACTTAAAAATGTAATAGAGGGTCGTACCAAAAGGTTGTGATTGTCCAAAATAGTAAAAAGACGTGTAGGTGGCTCCCCCTACAAGTAAGAGCCGTAATAAGATTAGATTCGAATCCGTCATACCAAAAAACCCCGGGATACCAGTTTTTGCTCCAACATTATTGTAGATTTTATTTAAAAAATAGGAAAAATAACCAAAAATTTTAACACCCTGTATTTCGAAAACGAAGGCCTTGCGGACATATATTTGTATAACTTTTATGTTTATTTTTGAACCCTGACTACGTACCTGAAGTATTGACATTTCCTCATGAATCACCCTGTATATATTTTTATTCAGTGGGTGTATTATTTTCTAAAAATTTTTAGCATGTCCCTGGTATTGTTGTGATGGATTCATTTATTAGAAAATATTCTACATGCAAGAAGGGACCGCTTCGATCCAGGTCATAAAGTATCGATATGTGCATTAACAGAGTGCACAACAACAATTAACCCTATAACGAACTTACAAATAACCTAAAAACCAAACTCTATATCTTTTGAAAACAGAAAACCTTATCAACCTTTCGGTAGCAAGTCGGTCACCGTTTTTAAGATATATATTAAAAAAGTGGTAATTTTTTTATATCTATTTTTATATATATATATATATATATATATATATATATATATATATATATATATATATATATATATATATATATATATATATATATTATATATATATATATATATATATATATATATATATATATATATATATATATATATATATATATATATATATATATATATATATATATATATATATGAACCAATATAATTTTTTAATTTAATCGAAAACATATATATACTATATTATATTTTTGACCAATTAATTCCTTGTTTAGATATTTAATAAATTTCCAAGAAAAATTTTTTTTTTGCTAATCTTGTTGGCGCTTTCAAACTATCACGTCATATGAAGTCAAGTTTGAGCGTTGTCAAAAATTTAAATCACTGTTGTCACTTATGGGTTTTAAATAATTATTATGTTTGACCTCAAAAGTAGACACTTGGTACACATGTAATGAAATTGTTATCCACAAACGGGCGGCCAGAAATAGGGGCGGCCAAAACAGGCACCACTGATCTTTCTTTTTTCTCAAATACAAATAACAAAAAAAATAAATAATGATTCTATTTTCCCGAATAACATTCTTATTAAATATTTTATGACCTCAGCCCTGTATAGCACCGTTGATTGAAACACTAAAATGCAATTTATTTATCCTCTTTCTTTCATTCCAATAACTCTGTTCAGGATGTCATCTTAAACCAAATTCGGGAATCTAAATATTCTTCTATTATACTAGATTGCACCCCAGATGTAACACACACAGAACAAATAACAATTGTAATAAGATGTGTTTCAACTTTAACACCAGTTCGCATATTTGAGTACTTTTTAGGCTCCTGTAATTGACGTCACTGGACAAGGTCTTTTTGATTTTATTACGAATAAATTAAAAGAATTAAATCTAAATATGAACTATTTGCATGGACAGGGGTACATTAATGGAGCTAATATGCGTAGAAAACACAATGGATTACAAAAAAAAAATATTAGAAAAAAATCCTCGAGCATTTTTTATTCCCTGTTCTGCACACAGTTTGAATTTGGTTGTCAACGATGCAGTAAAAATAAGTTTTGAATCGATGGAATTTTTTAATACTGTTCAGGAAGTATACGTATTTTTCTCTTTTTCAAATATTAGATGAATGTTTTATTAAAGCACCTTCCAATGTTGACGTTAGAAGCATTGTCAGAGACGCGATGGAAAAGTCGGATTGATGCAATCACACCATTAAAAACCCAAATAGGTGAAATATAAGATTTTCTGGAGGAATTGGAAAATGATACCAAAAGGGATATGAACACCAGAACGTTAGCAAAATCACTAAAAAAATAAAAATTTTGAATTTAAATTTATATGCTCTGTTGTAATATGGCACGATATTTTAAGTAAAATTAATGTTGTTAGCAAAATTCTTCAGAGTCCAAAATTTGACATAAAATCTTTACTAGATGCACTTAATAATTTAAGAAATTATTTTATAGCCAAACGTTCTGATAAAAATTTTCAATTTTTTTTTAACGAATCGAGAGAGATAGCTACAAATGCTGGCATTCAAGAGGCATTTCCCAGCTTACCTACCCAACGGATTAAAAGAAAAAAGGCATTTTGAGTATGAAGGAACTGATGAACCCATATTATCACCTGAATTGTCATTTAAAATAAATTTTTACTTTAAGATTTTGGATACTGCCATAACGGTAATTGAAGAACGGTTCAGATTACTACAACAACACACATATATTTTCAATGTAATATATGGGATAACCAAAATTAAGAACGATGACGAACTTAAAATCAATTGTAAGAAAATGTATTAAGTCCTTACAGACATTAGCAGCTCGGAGAGTGATATCAGTGCAACCGATTTATTCGAAGAAATTAAAGCTATTCAACCATATTTTACCATAGTAAAAAAAACCTGCTGATATGCTTTAATATATTTACGAAAATAATCTACATTCAACATTTCCAAATTTAACCATAATCATTCGTATATTTTTTTTATGTTATTTAGTTATAAGTGTTTTATTTTATTGGACATTTATGTTTTAATCTATTCATTTGAGACTAAGAGAAGTATTTGACTCTGCTGGATGTTGGATAATACCTGCTTTATATATTTGAGTAAGTACCATTTACTGATATTATTACTATTGATACATACTACAGGTCTCGGGTAATATAGACATATAATGTAGGTATGTTAAAAAAACTATGCCATTTTTATACATTTCGTTAAATTTAAGGGGGCGGGGGGCGACAAATATTGAGTTGCACACGGGCGGCCAACCCCTTAGCGGCGGCCCTGCCCATACACATAAACAATATCACCGTATTCTTCTTTGGTGAACTCCATTTTCTTGTGATTTTTCCAATAACAGATTAACAAGTGTCTAACTTTTGACAAACGTCAAACTTGATTTTATATGACGTAATAGTTTAAAAGCGCCAACTAAGATTAGCGACACCCACAATGTGATTAAATTTTTTTTCTTTGGCAAAACTTTATAGTGAAATATCTTGGAAACGAAGGAAAATTTGGAAAAAAAAGTATTCTTGGTTTTCGATTCAGAATTAAAAATTAATTGGTCTCATTTTCATTTTCCCCTTAAATATTTTTATACTAATAATTTTATATTTTATATAGTATATATATATATATATATATATATATATATATATATATATATATATATATATATATATATATATATATATATATATATATATATATATATATTATATATATATATATATAATATATATATATATATATATATATGTGAGGTTATACTATTTGTGGTAAAGTATTAAATTCCACAAACAAATTTGTATAATATACCAGGCCGCACCCTAATATGTTTATTAGGGTCTGTGCCTGGTAAGTTATGCCTTAATTTTTTTTTTGTGAAATTTTAGTACTTTTAGCACCAAATAATTTAACCTTTATCATTTTTACACAAAAGGTATTTTTAGTCAATCTTTGTATTTTGGTCCATGTTCGAGTAAAATCATTTTAAAAATTGTTATATTATCTATCATAAATAAATAAACGAAAATCCTAATTAAAAAGTATCAGTAGTTAGCTATAGATTGACTTGTATTAATTAGGACACGACGCTGCGCTGGACGTTTTGTTTATTGCAGCTTGTTGCTGTAAATTAAATTTAATAAATACATGATGAAAATGTTTTCAAATTGAGAGCCAACTGATATTCGGTTGGACTTGATTTTAATTTTTTGGGCCATATGTACAACATGGTTTATCTAACTGAAATCAATACCTGTGAAGATCTGTTTCAAAAAATTACACCACCGGAAAATGTAATGAGACAAAAACATTTTAAAATTCTTTTGGACATCGCAAAGTATAAGGCGGTGTAAAAGGAAAAATGGAAGTTTATTTAAACAGCTTTCAAAATTTTAATAAGATTTAAAGTAAAAAATATATTAATATATATTTTTTTAATGAATATAAAACTTGTCGGAAATGTTTTTTACCATGTATTATAATTGTGTTTAATAACAAAGAAACATTGTCAATCTAATAGACAAAATAAATAAATGATATTGAATGAATGAATTATTTCCAAAGTGATTTTATTCAAAATCAATATTTGTACAAAGATCGACTAACAATACGTTTTTGTGCAAAAATTATTAAAGCCCTATTACTGGCTATACAGAAGCCATAAAAAAATGAACCTATAACACCCCCAAAACAAAATTATAATTTGGAAAATCACGCAAGAGTTAATGCAAAAATGAAAAAACAGATACAAGTTAATCCATGGCCAACTACTCATTGTTTTCAGTTAGGATTTTCGGTTTTATTTTTGATGGGTTATATGATGTCCATTAAAATAATTTTATTATTTAAATTAATTTTTTTTTATTTCAACTTTTAAATAAAGAAAGAACTTTTGTTATTTAGTTGAAAAACGTAACCAAAAAATACATTATTCAAAACATTGTTTTTTTAAAATGCTTGTTGTACATAATGAACAGCGATAAGATAAAACAAAACATAGATAAGGTTTATTATAAGGATTATAATAGGTAATAAATGCCTTGTTTAGAATTTTGTAAGGCAAATTTTCTTGATTTGGCATATATTCTTTTAAAATATTGTTATAGGCAATTTCCCATTTGTCTTTTGCTTGCAAAAACAGCAAGAAAAAGTGATTTGATTTAATAAACCAGATGCGAAAGCCGTATCGTTAGCTCCCCCCCGACAAATATTGGAAGTGCTGAGAACCAGCACCAAAAAGGCGCCGCTATAGCTAAAGGTATTCTTTAACGGGCAGCGGCTACCTGCACTACTAAAAAATCAAAATTTTTTTTTTTGGACGGAACGTATTGAAAGGGAATCTGTCAAAATTAAGTATGCAAATTAATAATGACTATTTTTGCTTCAGTACTTGGGTTTAATATTAAAAAGGTTCGAAGGGACTGTCAGCTGAGAAAAAGGTTGATTTCAAGTTTTAACTGAACTTTTTTTTTGGGAACACGTTCATTATTGATGTCAAACCCCCATTTGGCGAACAAGGTATTTTTTAAAATAATAAAACCCCCCATTTTTTTTGATTTTCGGATTCCCAAAATTTGTTTTTGGGCCCCAATTTTCACCCCCAACCCACGTTACCCCTTCACAGGATAAAAAAGGGAAAAAAGTTAAAAATAAACTAAAACTGAACAGTTTAAAATTTAATTAAACTGATTAAAAAAAAACATTTTACAAAAACATGTTTCCAATCTCACCCCTTTTTCCCCGCCCCCCCTCCACAGGGGATAACAAAATTATTTAAAAAAAATGAACTGAAATTCTATCTTAATTAAATCCATAATTAAAAATAAACATGTCAGAAAAATATGTGACCCGATCTAAAATTTTACCCTTTTCAAACCTCTTATCCTTCATGGGGAATGACAAAAAAAAAATAATATTGCAAATAAAATTTTTTATTTTTATTACGGATTTTTTTAAGAATTTAGTAAGGTTCAGTTTCAATTTTGTTTTATTAATTTGTTTTATCCCCTGAGGGGGGTGGCGAGGGGGTTGGGGTTGAAATTTGAGGTGGGGGTTTCATGTCTATTTTCATTGCGGATTTAATTAAATATTTAAACTGTTCAGTTTTAAAATTTTATTTTAACTTTTCATTTTTTCATCCCCTGTGAAGGGGTGGCGGGGGTTGGGGGTTGGGAAAAATTTTGGGGGGCCCGAACACAGAATTTTGAGGAATCGAAAATGCAAGAAAATAGGGGTTCCCCCTTTTAAAAATTTTAAAAACCACCCTTTTTTTTCCCCTTAAAGAGGGGCGGGGGTGGTTTTTGACATAAGAATTAGATAGACAATTGTGTCAAAAAACAAAGTTTAGTTGCAATCTTGGGAAAACCAACCTTTTGTTCCCCGAGATATTTGACCTAGTCCAGACTTTTCGGGCAACCCTGTATATTTTTTCTTCAAGCGTCCAAATAATAACTTAGGCACAAAACAGGAATTTTTTTTTTTACACTAGAATATCTCCAATAAAGTCTATAATAGTAGAAATACCAATATTGTAATATTCAAAAAAACGTGTAATGATAGAAATACCCAAAGTTGAAATATTCAAATTCTCAATTAATCACCCTTTACAATATATTCATAATTATTTTTTTTTTTAAAAGTTCTGAAAGTTTTAAGCGCATTATAATTTGAAAGTGTGATTAAAAGCACGAAGCCAAGCTTCACGTTTTTTAAAAAATGTCTATTGTGATTTTGAATCTTTAATAAATAAATTCCCAACTTACCTTTTTAGAGTCACTTGGAAGCGAAAAAGTTATTTCCCTTTTTTATAGATTTTACAGCATCTACAATTTTGCACTTATAACCTGTCATGTTATAAAGTCGAAAAAAAATAAATATATTAAAAATGACTTTTACGCCCGCACTAGCCCCCCGTTTCACAGTAACTAGTAAACTAAACAGTTCAACGCAAGCGAGAACGGTTCGTCTAAAATGATCCGCCGGAGCGGACCATTATAGTGGACGCCCGACCAAGCCGCCACGCTATGTTTCGTATCTGGTCTTTTATCTGGGACGAAAACTTGTTTAAAGTTTTGCTTTGGGTTAATAGAGGTCAGTGACCCTGCCTAGCACGCGGGCAGCTGAAGTTCGATTCCCGACACCGGAGTCACATTTATATGCCAACGGCCTTTGCCGCGTCGAAAAACCGCTTCCCGTGAGATCAGCGAAGTTAAGCGATGACGGCCACGGTTAGGAATTGGGTGGATGACCGCCACTTAATACCATGTACCGTTGGATGTGGTTCGAAACCTACGTTGAATTGTAGGTTTCGTCTGGATGACATTACCCAGACGTTAATAGGGGAGTAAGGTCAGAGGTGGTAGTTATTTGTATAACGTCCGTGGTGGCTCTACTGCGTTGTCTAAAAGGTGCCGTGAATTGTAATATCTGCATGTTTCGGTGCTAGGACAGCGTTGACGGACTGGGGAGTAATATGGGTTAAACATCTAAAAACCCGACAACCACAATACCTAGCACTAAGATTCCATATAAGCCTTAGTGGATTGTTATAAAGTTAAACAAAGGGTCCTAGGATACCGTGGATGCCAAGTTTTAAAATATTTACTCGTTTTTCTTTCGAGTCCTATCAACAATATCCAAATACCGAAATATGTAATTTTACAGCTACTTTTAATAATTGTTGAGGTGCAACACAGCTGTTACATAAATAACGACTACCCCTAAACCTCCTTTCAACATGGGGCTATCAAAGCGGGATTTACAGTTTATTATGGAATCCAAACACCTATAAAGACAGATGGTGTTCACTGATGGTCACCCATCCAGCTACGGACCGTGAATAGCGTTGTCTAACTTCGTTTATTTGACGAGAAGCTGTGTTTTAACGCAGCAACATTGTGTTGTGTAACTATCATGGATTTCCAGAACTGTAGCCCAGGCGTCAACTCCCAAATGCAAAATTTTAACATTTTTTAAATAGTGATTTTCTTACATATTCGTTCACCATTGTTAGGCAGGTTATTATTTTAGGCAATATCAAAGCTGTAATTACGAGTATACAGGGTGTTTTTAAATGTTGTGTAGACATTTAAGAAGATGATTTTGTAACATAAGTTTACTACGGTTTGCCGGTGTATTGGCGCTCTTCTTCTTCCCTGGAAGCCATCTTGTTTCACTACAGGAGGCAGCGCAGCCTTTTGGGCTTTTTGTGCACAATCTCCCATTATTTTTTATACCAATCCTCCCATTAGTCTTGTTCCTTCTACAAGCCTGTATAACCCCGAGACTGGTTGTTTAATATATTCCTGTGGGCTCATTTCCGGTTGACCAAATAATGCCTATCTTTTGTGATTCAATGCTTCACATTTGCGCAGGATATGGTAGGCTGTTTCTTCCCCCTCGTCGCACATTCTGCAACTTGGGTCCCCATTGTATGAGCCTATCTTGTGTAGGTGTCCTCTTAGCTTATCGTGCCCTGTTAGCAACCCTACTGTTATGCCTTACCTACTTTGTCTCAGTAGTTCTTCTTCGTTCTTTTGGATGGGCATCTTATGAACCTTTTTTCATGTTTAATTCTACTGAGGTTCCCACAGTATTCCTCGTGTTTGTCTCGGATCCATTCCCTGGTTTGCCTTCGTGCTGTGGTTTTGGTCACTCCAAGGGCAGGTTCTGGTCCAGAGTATGGTGTGGATGTTCACTGTCTCGCTAGCTCATCCGCTTTTTCGTTGCCTTTTATCCCGAATGTCCTGGTACCCACAAGAGAGTTACTCTGTTGCGTTCTTCCAGGACTTCCAGTTCTTTTTGGCATTCCCATGTTAGCTTGGACGTTTCCTTGGGGTTTACCAGTGCCCCCAGTGACGCTTTGCTGTCTGTTATTATGCAGATCCGCTTGTTTTTTGAGCCCTCCTGTTATTTTCTTTTGCACAGTGCAGTAAAGCATATATTTTCGTTTGAAATATAGAACTGTGTGTTCCTAGTCGAATGGAGAATTGTGAATTTCACTGTACACACCCTCCAGTTCCCTGCTCGGTTTTGGAACCATCCGTACACCAGATGATGTCTCCAACCGTGCCGGGGAGATGGGGTTACTGCCACTCACTTCGATCTGGAATTTTTACCTCGAAGGTTTTGTTAAATGAGTATTGGGGAATCATCTAGTCTGTTCTCTCGTCTAGGATGTTGCCGCCAACCTCACTTTTTATGTTGTTGTGTCCCAAACTAGCGTAGACACCAGTTGGTTTCTGTTGCAGTCGGAAGTAGCTCATTCTTGCCTCTCCCATGACTATGAGAATAAGTGGTAGAAGATCTAAGAGACACTCCATAGCTGCTGTTGGGGTTGTTTTAATTGCTCCTGTTATAACTAAGCAAGCAAGTCTCTGTACCTTGGCCAGTTCTGTAACAGCAGTTATTTGTCGCATTTTTGTCCAGCATACCAGTGATGCGTATGTTATTATATGCCTTACCACCACGGTGTATAACCAATAAACCATGTTTGGTTTAAGGCCCGATGTTTTCCCATGAGCGCGCCTAATTAACGTAAGAGTCATCTCCTCTTGGCGTTTACAAGGGCTTTACTGAAAGATGATTTTTAGTTTGGGCTTGTGCCAACCTAAAAAAAATAACTTTTGAGGCGTAACTCCCAAGTACCTTTCCCGGAAAGGTGATATTGTAAAATTTACATTAACAAGGTGTCTAAGCTTTTTACGAATCATGTACAAAATAGGAAAAATAATAAAAACTTAAATAGTCTTGTGCTTTTAAAGCTTTGTAATATGCAGCAGTCTTTAATTACCAAAAATATCACATTAACTTGTTACTTTGCTGTTAGGTAAACAAGTAAACTACTATATACGAGATTTACTTTTTCTCTTCTTAACGATTTGGTTTTTCACGGATAATTGTTTAATTTGATCATGATTCTTTGTGGTTAGTTGTTGTTACTTGTTTTTATTCTAAGAAGGAAATCTTGTCATATTTAATTTGCTTTTAATTTATTTCAAGATTACTATGCAATTTTTTTTTATTAATTTGTGAATTTAATACTAATAATTTATAAATTTTAATGCTTTTACTAAGTTTTTTTAAATTATTGAATGTTTTAGAATACCATTTTGCCGGAGGCAGTTAACTTCTGGGAAAAAGCTTTGTTTGTTCGTAGAGCCGACAATGTTATTCGATTAACACGGTAAGTTACATTTTTCCTATTAATTACGTCACAAAAAAGTAGTATTTTTACAAATTTCATTTAAAAGTAAAAGGGTGAAATCATTTGATTCGACAAAAAATGGAAAAAATACAACATTTAATATTTTAAAAATTATGTTAAATATTTTTAATTTCATCCACGTCAATTCAAATGTTTACTTCTCTCGATATGAGGGTAGTACCTACTGCAATCACAAGCTGCGATATTCTTAAAAGACGGCTTGACGCTCGCGCTTTGCTACGTTTCCTCTTCGATGGCGGTTTTTGGGCACGCATAAAGGAAAACAATGAACGTAACCGTAGCCATTGGGAGTGTAGAGGGCCATATTCTTCGCGAAGAGATCCGACGTTAATCTCGGCCAAAGTTCGCAGTCTCGATTCGCGGGCGAGTGTACTCTTAAAAATGTAGAATGGTTACGATAAGAAAATGTGTAGGTACCAATTGTCCATAAAATTCTGTCCTAATTTTGGAGATTTATTATGCACAATTTGTGTACATTTTTTTACCCAACCTATCGCATTGCAAAAAAATTGACAATAGGTTGGATGCAAAAAGTACACAAATTGTGCATAGGGGCCGTTCTTAGTGGGCCGGTGGTCCGGCGGTGCATTAATCCAATTTCATAAAAATGGGTTTTTCCAACCAAAACTTTGAAGGGCCATTTGATTCCAATTAAAGCATGTATTGAAAAAACGTTATCAATGGGAATAAAGTATGGTTTATTTTTTAGGTAAAATTTTGCTTTTTGATATTTCGCAAACGAAACGGAAGAAAAATTTAAAATTTGTCGGTTATGTATAACTTAAAATGCGCTTTAAAAATTATGTTTCGATTTTAAAAAAATCATCGATAAGGTCAAATTTCAAATTTGAGATATTTGACTAAATATTTCTTTCATAGAAAAGAGCGCCACTAAAAATACTAATCAACTGGTCCGGCCCCCTTACCGAATTTATTTTAAGGTAGAGACTCGCGCTTAGTGATAAGCAAATCAAGACCAAGACCGAGACCGGGCTAGTCTTGGTCTTGGTTTTGAGCCTGGTCTGGCGTCACTGAAAAACAATGGGTCAAAAAGAAGTTGAAAAATTTTTTTTCCAACCAAAACGTTTTTCAAAATCCTTACCAAAATTTTTTCAAGATTAAAAAAACGTTATAAATGGGAAAAAAGGGTTTATTTTTAGGTTTTGTTTTTTGATATTTCGAAAAACGAAACAAAAAAAATTTTTTGTGGGTTTTGTATAACAAAATGCGTTTTAAAATCCCTGGGTTTCGAAAAATCATCGATAACGTCAAAAAAATTTGAGATATTTGACAAATTTTTCTTTCATAGAAAAGAGGCCACAAAAATACAACAACGGGCCGGCCCCTTTCCAAAAAATTACTTTTTTTTGACTTACCAAATTTTATTTTAAGGAGAGACTCGCGCTTAGTAAAAGAAACGACAAGACCGGGCTAGTCTTGGTCTTAGTTTTGCAAGCCTGGTCTTGGTCTTGGTCTTGCAAGCCAAAGGAAGGTCTTGGTCTTGTTGCAAAAGTCTTGCTGGTCTTGCTTTTTTTTTGGCAGTAAAAATTTAAACTAAGTAATATTAAATAAAATATATTTTTTAATACTTCAAAATAAATAAGGATGGAAACTATACTTTCTGCATTAAAATTATAAAATATGCCAATTTTACCCCTTCACATACGTTTGAATTATTTGATTAAAAAGCATATTTTAAATGTAGGGGTTTATTTATTTATGTTCCATTTTTAGTTGAATTGAAACACAACCTGTATTTATACATTTAGTGGCACATAGAAACATTTTAGTGATAAGAGTTATTTAAATTTTCTGTGAAGAAGAATATAAAATTAAAAGAAATACTAAACTATGTACTATGTGAGCAGAAAAAAAAACTTTTAATTTCAACCAAATGTGAAATTTTCGTGAAAATGATTCTAATATGTACACATTGGTTTCTAATTCAAAAAAAAAGTTATTCAGAACTCTTTTCAGTTCATATGAACTTTTTATCTTTAAATTAGTCAAACATTTGTACAAATACTTTATAAACATTCTGCATATACAAGGTGGCTCAATACTGTGACAAAGCTTGATATCTCCAAAACCCGTTCATTATGGTAAAAAACTGAATATGAAAAAATTATAGAAAAAAGGACGAAAAATGTGATTTTTTTTTCTATTTCAAAATTCTTCCCCGGAATGAATCATACTGCCACTAAAAGAAAACTGCCTTATTTTCTTTCTAATGGTGCCACTTCTTACAGGGTGGAACAAAAATAATGTTTTTCTGGATTTTGAAAATTTTTGATCCACCCTGTAAGTGGCATCACAAGATAGTCAATTAAAAAAAAACATTAGGAATATGAAAGTTATTTTATCTTCTATAACTTTTGTACCCCTAGCTTTTCTCTGTCGTGAACGGTTTCGGAGATATCGTGCTTTGTCGGACCATTGAGTCAAATCCTATTATTTTTGAAACATGTTATTGAATTTACTCATGATCGTTGTTAAAGAACTGTATAAAATAACAAAGTGATTCATTTAATTATTATTTTATTAAAGAAACCTGTTACTCATTTAATAATCGCTTTTTTTGGCACTTCTCGCCACATTTTTTGTCATTTCTGTATGAAATATCTCTGTATATTGAATATAAAAATTAAATATTATAATGTTTTAAGAAAAGTTGCAGAAGTGCAAGAGTCTTGCAGGTCGGTCTTGGTCTTGCGTAGTCTTGCACTCCTCGGTCTTGGTCTTGGTCTGGTCTGCATACCCCGTTCTTGGTCTTGATCTTGCTAGCGAAAAGGCGGTCTTGGTCTTGGTCTCGGTCTTGCTCTTGCTGCAAGACCAAGACCGGTCTCGCTCATCACTACTTGCGCTTAATGTATGATAACCTAATTAGAAATTCGGTGTTTAAATATTTGTTTTTGTTTTGAATTTTTTAATTTATTTTATTTCTTACTTATAAGTTTTGGTTGTAGCTTGATATAAAAGTTTTTTATTTGCTAAAAACCAGCATCACCTTATTTAGTAAAAAAATGGGCCGCACAAAAAAAATCGTCCCGGGCCGATTTAACTTTGCCCGTCCGCCCCTGAACAGAACTACCCCCTATTAAAGTCTGGGAAATGTCATCTAAACTATCTAATTTACAGTGTAACGTAGAATTCGGACCTCACGCAACAGCACGCGATCTTCGTCTATGGTCAGCCATCAGACTCCCATTAAAAAAATGTCCATTTTTGCTGTTTTATCACATAAGATATTTATTTAACTATTCTTACTATCGAATGATGTCATATTTACTAATGGCAAAAAAGTTTCAGGGGTATTTGTATCTGATAAAGTAAATGCACGAAGAAACAATAATGTTCGTGTAAAGCGTGTGTGGTTAATGACGAATCAATTTTTAAAACAATTCCACAATTAAAAAAAATTAAGATTTCAGGGCCGCGTGGTCGTTTATTTCTTGTGTTGACTAGAAGACCGGTTTTCACCTCAAAGTTTTTTTTGCTTTTAAGTTTCGTCGAACCCCCTTATAAGTTTGTTCGTCGGTCTGTTTCAACTTTATGTCTCCTACATTTCTTTACCGATTAGGATAAACTGTTGCAAAGAAGTGCTTTTCATTAACCCAAAACAGATATAAAAAAGACATTGATTGAATTAATTCTCATCTCTATCAACTCAAAGAATGAAATTCTGTTTTCGTCCACCTTGCTATGTGTATTATTGTAGAAAAATGTCTTTAAAGTCCACTAAACTTATAATAAAATATTTCTTTTTATTGAGGTGCCTAAGTAACATGAGACAAGCCCATAATTTCATTAAGATACGGTTTTTCCTCCCTTAACTTTTAAATCGATTGACCAAAAGAAACCTAAAAAGAATTGTGGTAGTCGATATTTAATAGGACTAAAGGGTGCTTCTTCCCTGTGTCAAATGTCCTATGTTGAGACGCGTTTAACATTGAAAGTCAGTTAACTCTAAAAGTCCATCACTTAAGCCAAATTGTGCAAAAAATAATAAGAAGTATTAATTACGAACATAAAGGTAGGTAGGTTTAAAGTGAGTGGGTATAACACCCTTCCACCGCGACCAATCGGTCTATTGTGGCTCACACCCTTTTATATTTCTCCCACCAGGTCCAGACTCCTAATAAATCAGATGATCCTGTTGGGAGAGAGATCTTAGTCGTGCCATTGCTGAGCACGAACACAGTATGTGTTCTGCCGATTCATCCCCCTCCATGCATATGCGGCACTCGGCGTCTTCCGCTAGGCCGATCTTGTGCATGTGGTATTTTAATCTGCAGTGTCCCGTGTACAGTCCCACTAGAGTTTTAAGGTGTACCCTTGATTGCTCCAGTAGTCTGGCAGTACATTGTTGGTTCGGTGGGCTTATGAAGGCCTTCGAGTGTCTGAGACCCGGAAGTCCATGCCAGTACCGAAGATTTTCTCTTTGTGTCCAAGCTGATATGAACTGCTTGACCGTTCTATAAGAACGTTCTATAAGTATAAGAACATAAAGGTTTAAAGTAAACAGAAAGTAATAAATTTACATTCTAAATATTATTGAAAAATACCCCTTATATATTATATATTATAATAGCACCTAAAGGCACAAAAATAGTACATTAAATTTATACCTTAAGGGTGTTTAAATTTATGATTGTGTAAAATTTTAGCTATAAAGGTAAGTACATTACTTTTTTAGCTTTTAGCTAAACCTCTTAAAAACCTATTGAATTTTACAAAACAATATTATATATTTATTATTCCAGGAGACATTGTAAGCTTTGCTGCAGTTTTTGCCTTTCCGAGAACGCATTCCCTGGAAAAGCACATCTTTAAGTGCTATCCACTTAAACTGCAACCTTCAAATTTAGAAAGGTTGAACAAATTAACAGTATCTGCTTTTGTAAGGCGTTCTTCGTTTTCCATAAAGCAAAATTAGAATTCACTCTTAAAAAAAAGTTTTAAAAGTTGTAATAAAGAAAGTTGCTAAAAATCGAGTGCCATATTTTTTTGTCATTTATTTGTGGCGCCTTTATTTTCTAACTTTTTTGCGAAATTTTACCAGCATAAACTTTCCTGCCTCGTACTTTTGATGATTACACTATTCGTAATTTTAGGACACTCTACAATTAGAGAGAGATTCATATATCATGTCAAATATTTTTGAACTGGATTTTTGGTAATATTTTAACTGTTGCCAAAAGAAATTATTTATAAGAGATGGAGAAAAACTTTTAATACATTAATGGTGTAATTTTTGCATTCCTGGCGTAAGAAAAGTATTGTAGTCCTAAGAAAACTCCCTTCCGAGTTTTTCAGTCTTGTCTAAGACGGAGAATAGGTGATTTTTACATGTTCTATGACTGCGGGCATTATGTTACGTAACTTGTACTAGGTACCGAGGGTGCTGAAGTTTTTGATGTTTACCTCATTTTCCACGGTTTCGTCAAGGATATCCAGTACTGTGTAGTTTTTGGATAATTATTTACGTTGTTACTCAATTAGTGCTAAATTGTTTTGAAAATAAAATATTGAATATAATTCCTAATTTTAATCGAAAAATAAAGGTAACACTTATTTTAACCTTTTGTGGCCACTTAGAATATGACTTCAACGTTTTTATTTAAATAATATAATTATTGATCTCACTTTAACGAGAAAGCTTTCTTTTCTTGCCCAACAAAAAGCAGTAGAGCACCCGTTGCACTGTTCTAGGTATTTCCATGGCTTCTGCACCGAGAAATTAGTCAACGAAATTCCTTTCCTTGCGGCCTCCAATAAAAACACATAATGCCAATTTTTTGTATCTCTTTACAGGCCATCTGAAGAGGACCCGAACCTAGTTAGTTTTTTCATGCCTAGAGTTTTAGACTGTGTAACCTGCTGTCAGAGGTCTTTTCTTTTGCTCCAAACCTTGAAATCCCTAAGTCTTGTAATAAACTGCTTCTTACTTTACCTAACGACATACACAGGACGTTAGCACTGTGACTATGTGATTCAACGTATTTCCGTCAATTCCTTTTTTTTTAAAAAATTTTTTTTTTTTGGTTTTTTTTTCCCTTTTTTTTTTTGGGGAAACCAAACCCAAAATTTTTTTTTAAAAAAATTTTTAAATTTTTTTCCCCCAAAATTTTTTGGGGGAAAACCGGAAAAAATTTTTAAAAAATTTGGGGTTTTTTTTTTTTTTAAAATTTTTAAAAAATTTTAAAAAAAAAAAAGGAAAAAAAAAAAAATTTTTCAAAAAAAAATTTTTTAAAAAATTTCTTAATTTAAAAAAAAAAAAATTTAAAAGGGGAAAAAAAAAAAATTTTTTTTTCCCCCCAAAAAGGGGGGGGAAAAAAATTTTAAAAAAAAAAAATTTTTTTAAAAAAAAATAATTTAAGGGCTTTAAAAAAAAAAAAAAAATTTTTTTTTTAAAAAAAAAAAAAAAAATTTTCCCCTTTTTTAAAATTTTTTTAAAAATAAAATTTTTTTTAAAAAAGTTTTTTTTAAAAAAAAAAAAAACCTTTTTTCTTTTTTCCTTTTTCCATTTAAAAAAAAGGTTTCCCTTTCGGGGTTTAAAAAAAAAAAACCCCGGGTTTTCCCCCCAAAAAAAAAAAAAAAATTTTTTTTGGGGAAATTTTAAAATTTTTTTTTTTTTTCCCCGGGAAACCAAAAAAAAAAAAAAAAATTTTTTTAAAAAAAAAGGTTTTTTTGGGGCCCCGGGGAACAAAAAAACCCCCGGGGGCCCCCAAAAAATTTTAAAAAGGGAAAAAAAAAAAAATTTTTTTTTAAAAAAAAAAACCGGGTTTTTAAAAAAATTTTTTTTTAAAAAAATTTTTTTTTTTCCCAAAATTTTTTTAAAAAATTTTTTTCCCCCTTTTGGAAAAATTTTTGGTTTTTTTAAAAAAAAAAAAGGGGGCCCCCCAAAAAAAACCCCGGAAACCCCCAAAAAAAAAAATTTTAAAAGAAGGGTTTTAAAAAAAATTTTTTAAAAATTTGGGTTTTTTTGGAAAAAAAAAAAATTTAAAAAAAAAATTTTTAAAAAAAAAAAAATTTTTTTTTAAAAAAAATTTTTTAAAATTAAAAAAATTAAAAAAATTTCCCCAAAAAAAAAAAAAAAAAAAAAATTTTTTTCCCCCCAAAAAAAAAAATTTTTTTTTTTAAAAAAAAGGGGGGAAAAAATTTTTTTTTAAAAAATTTTAAATTTTAATTTTTTTTCCCCCCCCCAAAAAATGGGGTTTTAAATTTTTTCCCCCCAAAATTTTTTTTTTTAAAAAAACCCCCTTTTAAAAAATTTTTGGTTTTTTTTTTTTTTTCCCCCCCCCAAAAAAATTAATTTTTGGGGGGAAAAAAAAAATTTAAAGGGGTTTTTTAAAGGGCAAAAAAAATTTTTTTTTAAATTTAAAAGGGGAAAAATTTTTTTTTTTTAAAAAAGTTTTTAAAAATTTTTAAAAAATTTTTTAAGGGGGGAAATTTTTTTAAATTTTTTTTTTAAAAAAAAATTTTTGTTTTTAAAAAGGGAAAAAAAAAAAAAAATTTTTTTTTAAAAAAGGGGGGAAAAAAAATTTTTTTTTTTATTTTTTTTAAAAAAGGGTTTTTTTAAACCCCCAAATTTTTAAAAATTTTTTTTTTTTTTTTTAAATTTTTTTTTTTAAAAAAAAAAAAAAAATTTTTTTTTTTTTTTAAAAAAAAAAAAAGGGTTTTTTTTTCCCAAAAAAAAAAAATTAAATATTTTTTTTAAAAAAATTTTTTAAAAAAAAAAATTTTTTTTAAAAAAAAAATTTTTTTTTCTTTTTTTTTAAAATTTTTTTTTTTTTTTCCCCCTTTTTGGTTTTAAAAAAAATTAAAAAAAAAAGGGTTTTTTAAAAAAAAATTAAAAAAAAAAAATTTTTTAAAATTTTTTAAAATTATATATATATATATATATATATATTATATTTTAAAAAAAAAAAAAAAAATTAAAAAAAAAAAAAAAAAAAAAAAAATTTTTTTTTTTTTTATATACATATATTAAAAAAAATTATAAAATTAAAAAAAAAAAAAAAAAAAAAAAAAAAAAAAAAAAAAAAAAAAAAAAATTTTTTTTTTGGGAATTTTTTTTTTAAATTTTTTTTTTTTTTTTTCCCCCCCCCCTTTTTTTTGGGGGTTTCGGAAACCCCGGGCCCCTTTTTTTTAAAAAATTTAATTTTCCCCTTTTTTTTTTTTTAAAAAAGGCTTTTTTCCCCCCTTAAAAATTTTTTTTTTTAAGGTTTTAAAAAAAAAATTTTTTTTTTTTTTTTGGGTTTTTTTTTAAAAAAAATTTTTTTTTTTAAAAGGGGAAGGTTTTTTTGGGGGAAATTTAAAAATTTGTGGCATTTTCCTTTTCGGATACTTTACATCGATCTAACCCAAAAACGACAGTTTCATGTTTAAAATCTCTTTTTAAAGCCCCTTGCAAATGAAATTTTTCCCAAACCTCTTGCTCTCAGATGGGTTATCCCTGCCATTTTTAGGGGTGTCCATTTTCCAAGCTTTTTCCCCCCCTGGGTGCTGTCCTTTTCAGTGTTTTTTCTTTTTTTCTTCTTCGGGAAACCCCTTTTTCATCATCCTTCCCAAAAAAGCAAAAAAAAAAAAAAGAGAAACAAAAATAAAAACTTTCCCTTTTAGCAGAAGATAAAAACAAAATAATAAATTTTCCCCCCTTTAATTATTAATAAGTTTTTTATTTAAAAATATTTAAATCTTTTTTTATCTATTTTTAGAATATTATTAAAAAAACAAAAAACCAATATCAAAAGTTCTTTTTTGGGTTAACCCGGCCCCTTTTTCAAAAATTCCTTTTTTTCGCCCCTTGATTTCATCAATTTTTAAATTTTTGTTTAAACATTTTTCAAAAAAAAAAGGGATAAATTTGAAATTCCCAAAAATTTTAAATAAAAATGCATGCAAGAAAACATTTACGCAAGAAAACAATCAAATTGTAAAAACACCTTAATAAATAAATTTATATATTCGGTTGCTGCAGCAATGAGATACCCATGAATAGAACCAAATTCTTTCTAAAGAATATTTTTTACCGTTTCATTTTACTTAAGCAGAGCTACACCAAATTTCACAAAGTGTTATAATATAGTTGTCAGAATTTATAAATATTATGGGATTTAAGTAAAATGATTTAAATTGTGCGAAGCCAACTAATATGTATAAAGTTACCTGTGGATATTTAAACGACATAACAAGCCCTTATTGTTGCTTAGGTTAATCGCTCAAAGGTAGTTTAATATTGCAGAATAGTGAGAAATACTTAAGCGAACTTTGTTGTTTGTACCCTTAAGCCTTAACTAACCTCTGTCCTTATATATCCAATTTATCTGACCTTAAATATTGATCATAATGGTGTTAAGGGGAATCTGTCAGTATACAGGCCATCATGAGTTGTTCTAGAAATACAAGAAAAATATCGAAACTTCGCTTAGTAAAATAGTAACTACAGTCTTGATTTTAAATTTTATTTGATGCCTGTCACTGTTACCTTAAATTAATTCTGTTTTCAGTTCTATGCATATATGCAAAATTTCGTAAAAATATTTGGAGTAAAGGTACCTTCTGCAATATTTGTAATTTTATTCAGTAAGGTACTCTCCACATTATGCTCTGCACCTGCCTCTTATAAGCCGTGTTCTATGTTTTAGTATACTACGCACGATGCTCAGGTGTTGACGAGTTGCTCACGGTGTGCGACCCACGAGCGTTAATGTAAACATATAAACGCAGCGGCTTGCGTTAATTAATAAAACATAATTTGCAAAAAATGCAAAGTATTAATTTTATACATTTTTTTATGGTCCATCTGGAAAAGCCCCAAAATCCCATTTTATCCTCTGTTTATCTAGACTGAAGAAACTGCTATCTGCGCAGTGTTTCTTTTCCGTCTATATTAATAAACTTCTCCTTACTTTATTTAAGAGACCCCCAGTGCGTTATAAATAGTCTGGAAGGTCAATGTATAAACTTAACGTTCTTACCGATGATGTTCCCGTTGGTAGGTTAAACTTATGACGTTTTATTTAACCAATTTAAAATGACGCTCCCTGTGCCGTTCGTTATTCAGTTGCTGTTCCGTGTCATTTAAACTTGTCCAATTTTTATCTTTGGCGTTGGTTGTTCGCTGACGCTCGTGATCGACCAATAAGATTGCTGCTTGTTGTCACGTGTTGGTCATGCGCTTTTGATACTAATATTGGCAGCAGTAAAATATAACTTTTAGACGTTTAAATGATTTTCAATAAACATAAATTAAACAGTACGATAACATCTACAAAAGTGAATGGGATTCAGTGACAATTGACAGTATAGATACTGACTGTTAAACCTTAAATCCAATGTTACAAAGCGGCAAAAGTACATCGACAACACCGTGACAACAATGGCAACGAAGTTAAAAAAGGAGCAAAATAAAAAGTGCAGTGCAGTATGTTGAAAGTATTAAGATTTTTTTTCATTTTATTAAAAATTATAGCTGATAAATTGTTGATTATAAAATTAAATGTCCAATGACATGCATAGCTGACGGTTCCGGGAAAAAAATGTAGGTTTGACACAGTGACTAATTACCTAGTTAAAAAATCACATTTCCCGATAAGCCGTTGGAGCCCCAGTTCCCCCCTTTTCATTTTTTTCGTATTTTTAAATCCAACTCCCCAAACCAAAAAAAACCCTCAAGAAAAAGGGGTTCATGTTCGTTTGCGTGCGTCAGAGCTCGTGTGCAGCCTCAAATATGCTGCGCTGAAAGTTCATATCCAAGCGTTGGCGATGTGTGCTTAAGTCATTGAGGACGTCCCTAATCTGAGCACACAGCTTGAAGCTCTAAAAACTGTTCATTATCGTTTGACAAAACACCTCGTAAATAATCATGATTACCGACTTTTTGAAGTAATGCAATACATTTTTTATAGTTGTAATCATGCTTACTGACTTTTTAATCCAATGCAATACGTTTTTTCTTAATGTGTTCTTGTCAGACGAAAATGAACAGATAATAGAATTTTACATTTTAAATAAACAAATGAGAATGGCACTTATCCACTCATTAAAAATCAAAAGTGTTTATGTATCCGAATTAGCTCCCTCCGCTTGGTATTTTACTTACTCCGCTTTCATACGAGATGTAATATTGGAACTTAGTCCCGGTCGCCTCCGTCGATCAGGCTTGTGAACACGTGAGGTTAGCCACTTGTGATGTAGATATTCTTTTCGCGGAAAATTTTTATATTTGAATTTTACATGCTTGTAATTCTGTTATAGAATTATGTACAAAAAATATTTGGCAGAAGCGGTATTTAGGTATAAAGGGTTATTATTAGCCAATTCAAAAAATATGTTTAAGGGGCCTTTTGTGGAAACGGCTTTAACAGTGTTTCTAGTATGTCTGTTAATTTTGTTGAATTGTACCTTATTAAAGTACTTGACTTAAAGAAAACAGTTTGATTTCTTTTTTTTATAATATTCTTTTCTGTAAGAAGTACTTTTATAGTGGAGTGTTACTAGGAAAAAAAAGAGAAACTTAAGAAAAGTACATTTAAGTAGACATAATAATTTAAAAAGCAAACAAATCTTTTAAAACTGGCACACTTACGCACTATAAATACCTAGCTTAATTACTTTAAACCATAAAAGTAAGATCGCTTATAAAGTCAACTATGCGGAAAAATCTGGCTCTCAAGTTTCTATAATTTAAATACGATTTTCTATTTAAAACGACACCATCAGGAATTCTCATACTCTCTACATTATCATTGTTCTGATTCATGTTTAAACAAGACATTATTACAATTACGTCTTGACTTTTTTCATATGCACGGAAGTATAATTGTGTATGTAATTACCTTTTCCTTTATAAAAACCTGTATTTTACATAATCAATACAATGTAAGTACACGTAATCATCTTTTTATATAGTTTTTTTCCTGGCGATTCTTTAGTGATTTTTTAAACCCCTTTATTTATTTACCTTGTTTATATGTATATGTTTATCTTTGTCAGAATGTCTGAGGGTTTTATTGCTTTATTGATTCAGTAGCTCCTACCTTGGTTTTTTTAACTTCTAGTACCTGTTTCCTATTGACCTTGCGGCTAACATTGTAATTTGCAATAAGCAAGAATAGTGTGTGTTAAAATTATTAATAGATTATTTACTTTGTACGGATAATTTTATTAGCTTTCGGCAAAGACAATTGTAGTTATCACTATAGACGCCCAGTCCCTTTGTATAAATACTTTTTGCCGACAATCGAATTTTATTAGAATATTTAATTTTTACCTGCTGAGGTACCTCTCAGCGTTGCCGTTTTGTCTTCTTACTATGTCATAGTCTATTTAAAGCGTAGGTTCCCTCCGCACATATTTATGTTGCAAAAACAACAAACTGCTTTTTGCACAGAATAGTCGAGGAAACGAAGTAATGAGTTTTTTTGCTGTAAGATATTTAAATACGGTTTTTGGTATTCGATTCGTATGAACCTTTAAAAACTTTGTACTTATTAACGGGAAATGAAAAACTGCGTTGTGCATTGAAAAATAAATTTTTTTGAAATGCATTTCTTTAGTTTGTTTAGAAAAAAATATATAACTGTAAACTTAAAAACGCGTTTTTTAATACACAAATCCAGTTTTTCATTTCCCATCAATTAAATTTGTTTATTGAGTTTGTAGCAGTTTAAATCAATTTAACGCAAAAAACCGCATACAAATCCAACTGCAAAAAAAACCCTCGAAAACCTATTTGAGAGGCTGATCCACCGAGCCATCGCTGTTAGTGAATAAATAAATAATTATTGTTAATATAATAACTTAGGTTTTTGTCGAATTTAACTTTTTTATATAAAAAAAAGGTAAATTGTCCAATTGGGCATTATTTAATATGAAATGTAATTACAAGTGTTTCAAAAGTCCTAAATGGAACTAAAATTTTCTATGTTGGCTAGTGAGCCCAAGGGCTTAAGGAAAAGCTGCTACAAATATTTAAAAATTATTAACAATAATATAAATCAAATTACAGGTCCTATAATTTTTTCAAAAAAGAGCAGACTTTTGAGCAATCTTATACAGTTATAAAAAAAAATAATCGTCACATCAGCTCTTTTATATTTATTGTACTTTTATTATAAAACTTTATTTACGTAGTATAAGGGTTGCTGGGTCTAAATTGTATAGTTTTTAAATATTACGCAAATACCTATTTATTAAGAACAATATAAAAAACAATTATTTATTCTAAAATTTTGATATTTGTTTAAAATCACGACCCCACTTTCTTGGGATGTAAAATCAATATAAATATTTTTTTAACAAATATTTTTATTTTTTAAGGTAATCGAAAATAAAGTAATAAAAAAATCAAAAATGTTAATTTTTCGATTAAAAAGTTTTTTTTGAATTTTTTTTTGTTAAATCTTAAAATTGGTATTAAAAAAATAAATAAATATTTGTCTTTACACGCGGAATATGAAACAAATTACTAGAAATTGCGAAACTTAAATAAATGCATTTTTATTTTCAAAATCAATAAAAAAAATTTAAAATATTTATAAAACTTAAAAGATTTTTTTTGTAAATCTCGAGAAAGGGAGCAGATTTTTATTCAAACTGGATTTTGCAGTACAAACATGAAGTGTTCGAATCCCGCGCCGCGTTAGCTTTCACATTTTTGTTAATCTTACCCATGCTTCAGAGGTACCGTGCATAGGTAAATATACCGATTATTTAAGCAGGAATATAAAATATAATTGAATAAGAAAAAAATTACTATCCAATTAAATTAAGGCGCGACCTAAATTGTTTTCCATATTTTCCAGTGTAAGTGGCTTGCAATCCCCCCGGAACTTAATTTTTTAAAATTTAATTTAGTCCTAAAATTAAATATAGAACCTTGTTTGTAATCATAAGGAGTAACCGCAACAACTGCCTTTTTTTTTTTCACAATTTACAGAGCTGAGAAAAAACATGCAAATATAAATTTTGTACTAAATTACTAGTCACAAAAAATTAAGATAAGCATTGCTTTTCGTTTTTTGCAAATTTTAAAAAATCACCCTCATTTAGGGGTTGAAAAATTGCCAAATCTGAAGAATTGCGAAAATTGTAGTGGTATTAAAAGTTTTTTCTCACTGCGATTTTTGTTTCAAATGGACCTTGGAAAAATGAACTAATACATTTTCATCCCTAAGAAGGTTGTAAACCAACCCCCATGGACTATGTGTGGGTGCAATCATCCCCTAAAATATATAAAATCGTATACAACTTCAAAAATTGCAAAACATCGGATTTTTAAAACATGTCTAATAAAAAATAAATGTTTATGATAATCAACTCCCCTATTCTAAGGGTGGAACTACCCTTATCAATAGGAACAATTAAATAAAATACTAGCTTTTTCAAGAAAAGTCTTAGTTGGTATTTTTTGATACAAGTATATAAACAAGGTGTTACTAGACTTTTCTATTTTACTTTTAACCAAAACCATCCCTGCAAAGGGGTATATTTATCCCCTAAAATGTAGAAATTCATATACAACTAAAAATTGTAAAAAAAATATTTAGATGTTTTTGAATATCTAAAATATGATGGACAGTTTAAAGTGAGTTTTGATAATAAACCACTCCTAAAATTAACGGTAAAGAAACCCGATCAGAAAAATTGAATAAAATGTTAGCTTGTGCTAAAAGCGTTTTGGCCTCATATTTTTTATCCCAGATGTATAAAATAGACCTTCTTAGGTTTTTTGAGTTCATTTCTAATCAAAGCTACCTTGCAAGGAGGTAAATTCATTCCCTTAAATGTATAAAATCATATAAAACTTTTAAAATATTAAAAAATATATTTGGATGTTTTAGAATATCTCAAATATAACATGAATTTTCTTAATTTTAGGGGATTAATTTACCCCCTTGCAGGGGTAGTTTTGGTTAAAAGTGATCTCAAAAAATCTAGGTACACCGGCTTTTTATACTTGGATCAAAAAAATACGAAGCTAAGACTTTTTTTGTAAAAGCTAGGATTTCATTCATTTCTTCTCACTAATAAGAGTAGTTTTCCCTTAAAAAAGGGTGGTTGACTATTATTTATTTTTTATTAGACATGTCCAAAATATCTGTTTTTTTTTGCAATTTTTAAAGTTGTACATAAGTTAATATATTTTAGGGGATGATAGTACCCCACATAGTTTATGGGGGTTGATTTACAACCTTTGCAGGAATGGAAATGTATTATTTTATTTTTTAAGGTTCATTTGAAACCAAAATTGCAGTGAGAATAACTTTTAATACCACTGCTATTTTTGTAATTTTTAGATTTGGCATCTTTCCAAACCCTAAATAAAAGTGATTTTTTAAAAATTTGCAAAAACGAAAAGCAATGCTCTTCCTAAATGAATAAATGTAAAAAAACAGGCAGTTTTTAAGCGATTATTGCGGTCACTCTTTTAAATATCAAATATTTGAATTAATAACTATCAAAAGGTGACTCTAAACACCGATTAAATTTTAGGTGTCGATCATATAATAAGTATAAGGTATTTATTAGTCTAAATAATTTTAATATACATAGATAAATACTTACCACAGTTTATAATCAATTGCTTACATAGTGTACTATTCTTGTAGGGAAAACGAAAAAGCCTAACTTTATCTGCTCTTCGACTCACTCGGTAGTCATAATATTGACATACATTTCCCGACATTTTAACAAGAATACGAATTTTAATTACCACCAGGGAAAACACAAACAAATCACAACGCACAAATGGCAATACGATATAAATAAATTAAACAAAAACGTTTTTTTTATTTAACTCCAAAAAACAAGCAGTTTTTTGCTTCTTTGATGGCCACACTTTAATTAATAATTCTTACTTTATTTGCCAATAGCAATAAATTAAAAAATACATGCGTTTATTTGGATTTTATTTTAAAAAGAAATTAAATAGATTTAGGTGAGCCTATACAAACATTTCTTGTTATGTCTGTAAGGATGTCTTATAATAAAAAAATAGAATTTGTAAAAATTTGAAATCATGTTTAAAAAACCAACGTGTATTTTTATACTAGGTATAAATATATTTAAGGAAATAATTCCCCACAGTACAAGTTTAAATAATTAAAATTTTATTATTTAATAAAGGAAAAAAAAATAAATAAGATTAAGATTATTAAAACGAATATAAATTCGAAGCTTGTTTTCGACAGAAATAATTCCTACTTTCTGTTACTTCTTTTATTGGTTTGGCAACAGTGTTCGTTTATACAGCAGCGTGTGCACGTATATTCTCTCGATGGACGCTCGCTCAAGGATTCTCAGCAAGCGAGCGTCCAAACCTATTACCAAAAATTTAACATTGTTCTGTGTGTCTATAGTGATAACTACAATTGTCTTTGCTTTCGGTAAGTACGTTTTTTTCAGTCTGGTCAACACGTACCTTTTTGGATGAAAGTTTTGTATATTCTCTGAAAATTACGATCAAGGTGTCATTTGATTCGGAATATTATGTAAAAAGTTTAAGGAAACGTCCCAAAAGGGGCCGATGAAAATTGTTAAAGTTATAAACAACTTAAAAAAAGGAGGGGTTTGGTTTTTTTTTGAATATCTCAAAAACTATCAAAGATATTCAATATTTGAAAAAAGATCTGAAAAGAGAATGAAATTTCCCCAAAAAAAGTCCCACCTTCCGAAAATGTATCTTTAATATTCATAATTTTTACAGAGCCCCGGAAATAGCGCTCGTCACTCGGACACGGTAACAACTAACAACACGCGCAAAAGCCGGACTACCCGCTTTTAGTGGTATTTTCAGGGCTCTGTAAAATTTATAAATATTAAAGATACGGTTCCGGGAGGTAGGACTTTTTGTAGGAAATTTCCTCCTCTCAGATATTTTTTTTTAAGTTAAATCTTTTATTTTGAGGTATTAGAACTAACATATTTAAAAACAAATGCGTTTATAACCTATGAAAAACGGAAATGAATTCAAGTGGCAAGTGGCATTTATCGTAAGTGTAGGGAAAGTGTAATTTTTAGTTTACTAACAAATTAAGACTCAAATACCAAAATACATACTTTTTCAGTACAATTTATTTTCATATAATCTCTAATTATTTTCTGGTCTTGTAATTGAGACTTAATGTAACATATTTGACATGCGCAACAACTGTTTGTCAAAACTTCATATTTGACAAATACACTGAAACTGAACACTCTCTTATTATATGTATTTTATTTGTCAAACACATGTTAAGACTAAGTCTTTAGTATTTTCTTTACTACAAACAGTCAGTCAATTGTAGTACGTAATATGTTTAGCAACAGCGCATGACCAAGGGAAGAATAACACAGCTGTGATATTTCGGCGAGGTACTTAGAGCATTGGGAAAAAAGTTTGGCACTGGGGCTACAAGGGAGCAACACCAGTTCGGTTAAAAAACCGCACTGGTGCAATTGTCAATGGATTTTAGATGACCTTGAGGTTTTGCAAAAAAATTACTTCTATCTTCCATAGTGAAAAATTCAAAATGACCTCTTTCAAATACGAAGACATCTTCAAATTTTATGCTTGGCCAATGTCATCGTCCCAACTCTTGCCGCACGACCTCCGATCCCTCGTACGCAACTAACTGCACTCAGCGCAGAAGGTGCCGTTCTGACTTTCCAATGGATTTTGCAAACCCTCATTACATTTACCAATGGTTTTTAAAATTCCACGCCAGTACGGAACTTTTTCCCATCGCTATTAGTCAGTTCTGACAACTGATTTTATCGTTATACAGGCTCTACACTCGCCCTCGAATTACGGCTGCAAAATTTGGCCGAGAATCGCGGAGAATCTCTACTTGAAGAGTAAGGGCCCTTTACAATCCCTATTATCACAGTTACGTTCATTGTTTTTTTGCGGGACAAAGACATGACATCGAATGGTGAACGCCGCGAAGTCCGAACGCGGAACTTGGCCTGACGTCACGTTTTAGAATTTTGCGTCGGGATTTGGCTCTTAACCTGTACAAGTTGCACTTTGGCACTTACTAATTGGACTTTAGAGCATTATACGCTGATTCTACCTTTGGGTGAGGTCCATTTCTAGTTAAGTGACTTCACAAACAAGTAAAATTTCCGGAATCGGGGCGACAAAAACCCGCGGGACCTTCCTCAGGTTCTACTGCATTATAAAAGTAGGGATACGTCAAATCTCGGGTCTATGTCGACAAACCGTATGCGATTGTTTTATAATCATTATATATTTTTTAAATTTAACTATCAGGGGCAGGGCAGATATCATTTCTTTTTTATTACAAGGTGGAGTTACATCAAAATATTTTTTACATCGGGCAAGATTTTTTATTGTTGATACAATTTCCAAGGGGCAATGGGTGAGATTGTCAGATTTTTCTGTTTTTTTTTTTATTATTTTTAATTCAATTTTATAAAATTAAAAAAAAAGTGCTCAGTGGCACGTTAGATTGAATTTGCATGCAAATCCCCAAAATTAATTTACTATATTATAAAGTTTTATCTTTTTACAAATACATTTTTTTGTTAAAGTATTAAAGATTCTTAATTTAATATATATATATATATATATATATATATATATATATATATATATATATATATATATATATATATATATATATATATATATATATAACATTATTTAACAAAATTATTTTTCTTTAAATTCGTATACTACTTTTCGTTTTTTTTTTAATATATTTTCACTGCGTAATATTATTTGGTATTTCTTATTTGTTTTAGAAAATGTAGCGACTCACAAATATTTGTTAAGAACAACCAAACCCACTGCATAGATGTTTGTAGTGAGAAAACAGTGTGTGGTGAAGTAGAAGTTCCTGATGAACACCTGGATGTCTGTAGAATATGCAATTCTACAGGACAGAATTGTGGAGTGTACCCCGGTTCGACTCCCGGTAAAGGTATACCTGATTTTGACTTTGTTTTTTATGTATCTGCCATGCAAACAGAACGATGTAATAAATCTTTGACAGTCGCCTATGCTAGTCACTGCCAGCAGGAATCTGGACTTGATAGGTAAGTTTTTTCATAGAAATATAGTACCGGCGTTGTCATTTGAAGTTGTAGTGCTCTCTTAAAGAAAAGACTGCAATTTTCTCTACATTATAGTAAAACCTGTTTTGACAACTATATGGCTGGCTATTTATTCTATGGTTTTATTTATTTTTTTATATGACTCAGGCTGTGCCTGCACACAGCATATTAATTCTAAGACTTAATTTTTTCAGGTCTTTTAACCTCATAAAAAAACAAGCGCAGGGTAAGGTAAAATCTCCTTCAAGATCTTCAATTAATATTTAATTTGGGCATTAAACCTGCAGTCCCATTTAATGCCTTAAAATACAGCCATGTATGCTGTATACAAAGAAAGTCCGCCAATTCTCATGCCTTACTTATGAGCGGCCAAATTCTAAAAAAAGAAATATTTAATCTTGTAAGCATTACTTTTAAGAATGACCTTAATTGCCCTAACCACATTACACACATAGCCACAATAACTTTCAGAAAGCTCGGATTTCTCTTTCGTATCAAAAAGTGTTTTAGCCCTTTTAATCTGTACACCCAGCATGTATCCCAAATCAGACTCTATCTAAAATACTGCTTTCATGTCTAAGTCTGGGAAATTGTTTCTTCCACAACTCTAAGAATTTTTTATTTCATCCAAAGAAGAGCTATTCCCCTAATAGTTACCCTGCTCATACAAGTCAGGTTTCTTCTGCTGACACGTTGTAGGAGATCGGTCTCACCTTTATAGGTACTTCCATGGCTTTTGATCTGAGAAATAAGTCAAAAAAATTAATTTCCCAGCAGCTCCCAATAGGGCAACACCAAGTGCCATTTTTATACACACCTTTTTTGTCTATTTGGAGAAGGTCTCTACTTTGTTTGCTTCTGCATCTCTAGAATTTAGAGTATCTAGACTGTGAAACCTGCTCTTACGCTCTTACACAGGGCTTTTTTTTCCTTCAGACCTCCATACCCCGTCTCGTGGTAATAAACTGCATCTTACTCCATTTAAGACACCCATGGTACGTTAGTACTTAGGTTGTAAGCCTGCGTTGTTGTTGGTTATCAATTTTTTTTGAGAACTTTTCGCTTTTTTAAATATTTTTTAAGCTAAAATACAAATTGAAATTTACAAAGGTTGTTGAATTAAATTTATATTTTTTAAATAAGGGAAAATACTTTAGTCTGCACTGACTTAATATAGAATATTTACTTCAGATAGGCAGTAATTAAGTTAATTATATTAAGGTCAACAGAATTCAAATATCTAAAGATTTTGTGTTGTAAATTCCAGTGCTTTAAATAATTATTTTTAAAGTTCAAAGGATGTAACAAAAACATTTTCCAGAAAAATGCCGCAAGTACCAATTTCGTTAAATTTTTTAATACTACCTTTTTCGTATGTGTAAATAAAAATACATCGAATTCTTTAACAAAGAAAGGTCGGAGGTTTAGTATGGGTTTAAAAAACACACTGTTGACAAGTTCATCTGTAGCAAAAAATGTAATATTAGAGTTAGCAAAACTAATGTTAGTTCTCAGTACTTTAAGATTCCGATATTTTTGAATAGGAACTTGGCCCTTAATTTACATAAGTATTTTTAGTGGAATTTCTTTTTTCTGTGTTTCATAAATGGAATAAAATGGGGGGAGGATCTCCTGCCTTTTTTCTCAGTAACCTTTAAACCGAATATAAGGTACGAAAATTTCTCATTTTAATGCGCCTTAAATCGCGCCTTATTCGAGGTCTAATAGGTAAACGTAGCAATTTTCTTTGCTTAATGAATAAAATTATTTCCTCACTTTAAATTCTAAGACAATTATGACCTTAGAAACTCAGGTTCCATCAGATTGCAAAATTCTAAAATACCCCCCATATATACGATTTTACGGCCCTGTTTCAGGGCTTTCCGAGTAAAAATGTGCAGTTTTCGGAATTTTTCCTTTACTTGTGTCCTAAAACCTACTGACATACCAAATTTTAAGTTTCTACTTCTTCGGGAAGTGTCCCATAATTTTGATGAGTCAATCAGTCAGTCAGTCAGTAGTAAAATGAACCATTTACAACGAGACCGAAGTGATAGGGCGAAAAATAGGCTGAAACATTTTGCGTAATATACACACATTCGCGCGGTTGACCGGTCGGATCGACCTCTTGATGTCCTGTACTTATAGTGCCGACAACAAGTGGCACAACTTATATTTTACTTTGCAAACTTTGTCGCGATCGGCTGAAAGGGTAAGGCTGGATTTATTTATCGACCGTCGGTCAGCGCTGAAAGCGGTCGAAAGTAGTTATATCAATAAAAATGTATGATCACCTACACTGCAGAGCTGATAGACTGCTTCGCGCGTATAGCAACATTTTTACTGATATAGCTACGTTCGACCGATGTCAGCGCTGACCGTCGGTCGAGAACTAAATCCCGCTTTTTGTAAATTATCAGTTTGGCATAGAGTACTTTTTTGTTCTTTGATTGTTGTTTCTGACTAGTTTAGGTCCGTTTTGCTTGCTTTTTACTATTTATTTATTGTTTTTTTTTATCTTGAGACAGTCCACGAAGGTTGATGCCTAAGTGCTAACGTACCGTAGGTGTCTTAAGTGTGGTGAGAGGGAGTTTGTTCACACGGGACTTAAATTTTTGGAGATTGGGAGGAGAAGAAAAAACTTCTGCGGGCAGCAGGTTCCATGGTCTTGACACTGTAGGGATGAAGAAACGAAGAAAGCGGGAAGTTCGGGGCCTCTCCAACTAAACTGTAAAAGGATGCATAAAAGTTGCACTACGTGTTACTCTGTTGGGAGCTGTCAGAGAAGGAATTATACGGGCCAACTTCTCTGAGCAGAAGCCGTGAAAATACCTATATTGTGGTCTGTTTTAAAAATGCGACCAAAAAAAATACCCAGCAAATTGTTAAAAATGTTTTGAGATTTTACATATAATTATCCTGTAATATATTTATAATATACAAGTTCAAATTACAATAAATTAAAGGTATTCTTACGGAATATGTTGCGGAAATAACACATTAACCAAAAAATTACGCCAACACCTATAAAAATAGCAGATAAAAGTACATTATATTTGGTGTACTTTTTCGGACTATCTGAATAGAGGTGTCTTGTAGTAAGAGTACGTTTATTCATGTTTTTTCAAGTTAACCTGCTGGTACAATTTTTTTTGGGAGAAATAAACATAATTTAAGACACATTTTGTTGTATTTTTTTTACTCACCTGCTTACAATAGCATAAAACTACATAACAAATAAAAAGGCATTTAAAACGTCAATAAATAATTTTCACAAACTAGACTTAAGAAGACAAATTGCTGGATGCATGCGGCGTGTAAAATTTAGGGGAATGAACGAAATAATACATCAGCGATGGTGTAAATTTTTAAAATAAATTTTACGGGAATTGGGTTAATTAAAAATAGTTGTAAGTAAATAATTATCATTAAACTGGGTTTTTACGCATACTTATGGCAAATTACACAGGTCCACAAAAAAGTGGTTTGTGCTGGGTGTCAGACTAAGATTTTTTGGTGTATTTTTTTTCGTTGAACACGAATCTTAAGTCAAATTTGGGGCAAACTGCAAAAAACCGATACAGTACATTTACCGGCAGAAACCTGCTACCACGGAATGTTTGGACTACGACTATATAAAGTATAAGAGATACAAAAAATTGCATAAAACAAAAAATGGAGCTTTTTAAATTGTCCATATAAAAAGTTATATAAACATTTTTAATAAGATAAATAATAAAGCAGATATAAACGTAAATGTAATTTTGACAAAAAACATCCAGTCCAAAATAGGTGATTTTTGGTTTTTTTTATTATAAATAATTTATTTTATTCATTTGAACCCCATATTACTCAAATTTTGCTAAAAAAAATTCAATTTTTTTCCCGCGGTATACCTTGAAAGAAAAAATCCTTAATTTTTTTAATTATAACTCAAAAAATATTGCATTTAGACAAAAAGGTTATATATAACTTAAATTAAAGGTCTTGTAAAAATACATAGTTTCTGGTCTGTAAAGTTTCGTGTATCTTTCATAGTTTTTGATATATTGACGTTTTAAATTAAAAAAAAATCGTTAATTACTTAAATTACGCATTTTCTCGATTTTTCGCTGTTTGACCCCCTATTTTGACTTCAGATTCGTGTTCAGCGAAAAAAATACCACAGAAAATCTTAGTCCGACACCCAGCACACACCACTTTTTTTGTGGACCTGTGTTATTCATAAATATATCAGTAGATTTTTAGGTACGTAATATAGTGTAAAAGTACATGTTTCTTTACAATACAAGTTGTGCAATTTTAACAGTGTGACCGTCATACAAATTATTACTGCTTCGGTACTACGCCTTATTAAAGTTCCTAGACTGGCCATACAGCGAATAAAAAAAATACAAGAAAGAAAGAAAAAATATCTGTATTTTTTTATGTTTTAGTTTTTTTGATTATTTTAAAGAGATTCGCTTCAAAAATTCACATCCCGCCTCCATCAATCAGCGATAGACCTGTGAAACCAAAATTAATTTAAATGTTCAATACTACAAATTCCCCGTGGGCGATACGCAGCAGGCACTTGATTAGAGCGGTTTAAAATAGAGCCTGTCGATATCACTAATATCAAATAATAGCCGTAGGTTGATAAATTTGTTGAGTAGTTCTCAGAAAATAGTACTTTTAATATATGACTTTAATTTCGAACAGCGGTATGTCGACATTTGCGTTTAAATATAAATTTTACTTAAAACCATCCGTATGCGATGTTGGTTATGTGCTTGCGAGTTTTTGGTCCAGTGGTGGTTGGAGAATTCCAAATGGTTTACAAACCCACAGCTCACATGAACAAAATTGCGAATTGGCGACAAAAAGTCAGTACTCGCGAAAGAATTAAAGCCTAAGTACTAACGTACCGTGGGTGTCCTTGTGAACATAAAGATTTGGAGGTTTCGAAGGGAAGGGAAGCAAGCAGCAAGCTCCACAGTCTAGACCGATAATACCCAGAATGGTCTATGTCAACCCCCAGAGGTCGACTATGATCTGCTTGGGGTCCAAGTAAGCTGTCAACAGCACATTTGAAGTGATCAATTAATAAAAACTTAATATCAAATAATTAGGAGATCTACTTAAAATCAAAAACATGGCAAGTAGTTTACGAGACAAAAAAGTTTGGAGACCTATGGTCTAGAGTCTAGACCCTCTAAGGATGAAGAAACAAAGTGGGACGTTTGGGGTCTCTTCAGATGGACTGTAAAGGGATAATGAGAGTGGCAGTTCCTGTTGCTCTATTGGGAGCAGCTAGATAAATGATTATATTGGCTGAGAGCTTAGAGTAGAAGCCTTGAAAATACCTATATAAAAAAGCAACACATCCCTTAAAGCTTTTCGGTCGGTTGGCAAAAAAGGATGCGTTCCTGTAAAAGTGAGATCAACGCAAACTGCTTCTTTGAATCAAATCAAGAATGCTAAAAGTTGTGGAAGGCGCCATTCCCCAGATATGGTAACAGCATTATAAAATATTGCTAAAATGTATAGTTTACCTACCGTTCAATCTCCAATTATACAAAATTAATAAATTAAATATTTTTGTAGGAAAATTTTCATTGTTTTGTTTTGAAATCTAAAAATGAGGGTTGCCTTGGAATAAAACTGTAAAACAATAATACATGCGAAATGTTCCTTTAAAAAATAAGTTCAAAAGAACGTTCCAACAAAGCACAGCTTCGAATTACAGCAGTTGAAAAAAAAAACTCGACATTCGAATTGTATTTCAAAATTAATTTAATTAACTTTCAAACAATTGGGTATTCGCTGTATTTGTTTTCGTAAAATATTGTTGTTTACTTTGAATTGTATTTACTATTTCTAAGCCCAGACATTCAAAGGATCTAATTAAGCCTAAAGATAATATTCACTTTACCGAATTTACTTTCTTCCTCTAAAGCTTATTACGTAATTGATATATGAGACGCAACGTCAAATATGTCATTTAAAAAATAGTCTGGAAGCAAATTAGAAAACAAATAGGTATTCTAATTTTTCAATGTAGTCTCTATCGTTTTGGAAATGCTTTAGATTCCAAAGAAAAAACCTTTAGTAATGTTCACTATCTAAATCACTTCATTTTATTTTAAAGTACCTTTCCTTCTTATGCCTTGTTAAGTAAATATTAAAGATATGATAATCGCCTGAGGCATGGTCAGGGGAATAAGGAGGATGTTTAAGACATTAAAATTAGTAATTTTTAGTAAACCCCTTAGTTAAAAGCATATTAGCTTTTATATTGTTCAAATACCACATACTTTTTTTCAACTTTTTATATTAAAATTTTTATTTTTTTATATTAAAAAATAATATGGTTTTTAAATTTCTTCCACCCAAAACCGAAAACATATAAGTTAATATATTTAAATATTTGTCATTTTTCATTTAGGTAATTTAATTTTATTGTAAAAAAATGTTAAAGTTATAAACAAAATGTCAACCTTTACTCTTTTCACCCCTGTCCCTATAAGCAGTATCTTATAAAAAAAACGTTATGTATTATGCGAAATTATTATCTAATTTCTATAGGGACTTATTACTTTAACAAGTAGACTGACAGATAGACACAAATAAGACACTATGTTTTTCGTAATCTAGGGATCCCAAAACGTAAAGATCTGTACACCGCGTTTTTGTGTGTGGTTTGGATTCCAGGTGAAACTATAGGTCCCGTTTGAATTACATTACCCAGACCTTAATGGGGGGTAGTTCAAAGGTAGTAGTTATTCGTATAGGATCCGTGGTGTCATAAAGTGCAATATCTGCATGTTTTGGTACTTGGACATTGTATTTCAAATAAGCTAAGTTGTATATCGATGACTTAGTATGAAAACCTTGTATGGCACAAAATATAAATTTTATAGGACACACGACAAACATTTCGTGGATGTGAACTAACATCCACGAAATGTTTTGAAGTGAGAAGATACACTGTGAATACATAAAAAATGCAGCCAATCTTGTTTGGATGTACAAAGTCTTTACACTAAATCCAGCAAATCTTGGGAGCATCTGACATACGTGGTTCCTGTTGTTGTCTGTAGAGAGCAGCACTGCGCAGATGGAATTTTTGGTACAGCTGTTTTCTATTTAAAACCACCAAAATGTCATTAAAAAAACTGGAAATACGAGGTTTTTATACTAAGCTATCGATATAATTTTTAGAGTTTCTGTGGTTGGGAAATTAAAAAATTATATATACAGTGTGTCCAAGATAAGGATCCTAAGCATGAGAATCTCAGTACCTGTAGGAGATACATCTTAGGGAATTTGACGATATAGATTTTATTTTTTTCTGACTTTATTTGAAAAGATATCAAAAAACTAATAACACTTTTCCATTGGCACTTTTAAGGTACTACATGATGGTATTTTTAGATTTTATATCCGACTTTTCGTTTTCAAGAAACCATCATCAACTTTATTTTTTTATATGGCTCGAAAAAAAGTACAACCTGTATCTAATTCCATTTTTTATTACAAATTCAACGATGTATCACATGCCATATTTTTTTAGTAAAAGGTAAATTGCATTTATTTTATTTTTTAAAGGTAATTTTAAGTAGGCCTTGCAAACAAATGCTTTGACGTAATTACCTGTCACCGAGTCTGTCACATATTATTTAATATTATGATAAAATAGTAATTGTCGTTTTTGTTACTGTTGTCGTTATTATTGTTTATTGTTGAATAGTTAATATTGTGTTATTATCGTCGAATATGCCGGGTGACTATAATAGCCACGAAGAAAAGTTTGACATGCTAACGTGCTACATTTTGTGCCACAAAAATACTGTAAATACAGCAGCAATGTATCCTAATACTTATCCAGAAAGAAAGCAACCACGTAAGTTCGGTTTTATACAGCTGGCTCGAAATTTAAAAAAATATGGTTCATTTAAATAGCCTGTTTAATCTCGAAAAAGAGAATCTTTAGAAAAAACCCAAAATAATGTTTTACTAGCAGTTGTTAAGAACTCTGAGATATCAACTAGGCAAATTCATACACATCTTCATATGGGGTTTTGTTAAAAACCGAGTTTACCAATATTTTTTTGAATTTGAACAGCGAGTTACTAGAATGTGTAACGGCAGCTTTAAACAGTATTACACCAGGAATGTTACGTGATGTTTTAAGTTCTACAGTTAGAAGATTATACCTATATTTAGAAAATTGGGTAATAGGAAGTTTTTTTTTGAGACAATTGACCCAGCCCTGTTTTTAAAACAAAACTAAAATAATCTGTGTATAGGCGTATTGTTTTATTCATCGATGAACTGTGCGCACTAATCGCTGTTCCATCAAGCTTTTTTTAAAGAAAAATGTATCGTCGTTTTATTCAGCGGATGCTTATCGAAGCCATCGGCTCTGAACCACTATGGATATCATGGATTTCTGTCAGCTGTGTTTTACGTGGTGTTTTGTGATATTTAAAAAAAAAATGTAAAAAGTCAGATGAATTAACGTTTCAAGTATCGGTAGATGATGAAACGTACTTGGAAGTGTCCAAAGGAGTTTCTAAAATCAGTGGTTAAGCTTACCCATCCGGAAAACAGCGGTAATCCAGTGTGACGTGACGATAGATTTCAGCGCAAAATCATATAAATTTGACATGTCTTATTCTGTAGACTAGTTTAAACACGTTTAATTATATATGAATATAAATTATATATATATATATATATATATATATATATATATATATATATATATATATATATATATATATATATATATATATATATATATATATATATATATATATATATATATATATATATATATATATATATAAAATGTATAATTCAATTGCAAGTAAACAAATACATTTTAGTTGTTTTATAAAAATAAGCAATTTTAAATTAGAGGACAATTAACGTTGTTTTAATTCATTAACTAATATTATTAAACACCGCGTTTTGCCAATTTACTCTGTTTCGAAATTGGATCTAATTAAGTTAAATGTACCGGAAAAATGATTAGATTAACAATAACCTGTTAATAGCTTTATAAAATTTTGCGTTAAATGAAAATACTGTCTGAAATTGTCATCTTGGGAAGATCTTCTATTCTAAATCCTCAACAAGCTAAGTTAAGAATATAAGGGATACCAAATAAAATAAGGAATTCTTTAAAAATTGTATGTTTAATATTTTTCTTAGGTAAAACTAAATATGCAGAGTGGTCCGTTGTAAATGGGCCGATTCTAGATACAGGATGGCGCAGTGGGTATTGCCGGTTTTTAAAGTTCTATTGTGGATATACTAATGATTAGACCAAGGTCAAAAACATATATTTTTATTACACATATAATGCACTTTTAAAACAATTTTTTTTTGAAAATAATGTCTTTTAAATGGCCAGCACGTTTTTCTAAACATTCCTGTGTTATGATTGAAAATTCTCTGTAACTCGTAGCAGCATATCCTGGTTTATTGCTCCGATTTCTCGAGTAATGTTGTCTTTTAAAGTTTGTAGCGTTGGAGGTCTATTTTTAAAAAACCCTAGCCTTTAAATATTTCCATAAGAAAAAATCAGGTCTGGTCAAATCTGGTGACCTCGGCGGCCAATTAATCGCCATAACGGGATATAAGTCGTCCAGAAAGGATGTTTCTTAGAGCAGCTATGCAAATTTGCGCAGTATGGCTTGTTGCTCCATCTTGCTGGAACCATAAGACGTTATTTTCTACCCCCAGTGGTTGCAGTTCAGCAGGTAAAAAAATTTAAAGCATCTCCAAATACCGTTGAGAAGTTAAGTACAGTCACTGTACGGTCATTTTCTTCAAAAAAGTACGGGCTTAGGATTCCAAATGCAGACACACCGCACCATACGGTAAATTTTTCGGAATGCAGAGGTTTTTCGTGAATTTGTTAAGGTAGTTCAGCAGCTCAGTACTTTTACCACGTCTTGGAATGTTATATTCACGTCGAAACCGTCGTTCCACCTCAATAAAAGACTCCGATCTGTGATATGCCTTAAAGCAAAAGCTGCGTTGATTGACTGACCACGTATCCATGGCTACTAAATTGCAATACATGCGGAATATTTTGAGCGGTTGAATGTCCCCTCCACTTTAATCATATTCGGACAGTGGCGTCTCAAATGATACGACTTCGTCAAACATGTCTTAATGAAAAATGGGAAGAGAAACCTAATTTTTTAATGAAATCAAGAATGCTAAGAGTTGTGGGAGACGCCATTCCCCAGGCATTCAAACCACATGCCAGGTATGGTTTGATTTGGAATATCAGTATACATATTAGAAAAGGGTATTTATTTTCTGGCTCGAAAGAAACATCCGAGCTTTTTCGAAGCTTGTGTGGCTATGAAGGTAACATTCTTGTGCCATTTAAGATCATTCTCGAAGGTAAAGCCCTCATTATTCTGCAGAACTTAACCTTTTATAAGTTAACGATTAGTGTTAGTATTTTTTTTGGCTATAACCAACATAATTATGTTTTTAATTTTAATGCTTTAAGCTGGAGAGGATTTTTGGTGACCCAATCCAAAATTAGACAAAAGTCTTATCAAAGAGATAACTGCAGTACCCTGCGCTTGTTTGATTATTTCCACTTATAGATTTTTTTACCGGCAAGTGTATTGCACTTATTTTACTAAGGAATAATAGACCTATCATGTATAAAAAGGCCATTTATATAAATGACGCTAAATTTATTCCTTTTACATACAGGAGATTTTTTAAAACCAACGGGTGACTTTTGTTATCTATTTTTTTTTTTTAATTTAAAAATAAGGTAAATTTCTTTTTTGATTTAGACATTATTACTGAATAAAATTTGTATCTATGTATTTTCATTCAGACATGTTTGGCTTAATCGTATTTTTTTATGTCTAGACCACTGGTCTATTTAGTTATTTTGACGTTACTTTTACAATAATTTGGTTTACCAAGTAGAGAATGATTAAAATTTGAAGTCGAAACTTCGGGTAATATCCGAGATATTCTACTGTGATTTTTAATAATGTGTCAAAGCTCCAAGCTTCTTTGTTTGCTATACATTTGTTTAGTAGTGGCGGTTGGATAAGTTAATTTTAGGGTGTTATATCCCAGGCCACTTGATCCTCGTTTTGAAGTGTTTGTGGAAAGGGAGGAGGGTAAATTTCCGAACCTTTTTCATATTATTTCAGACACTGTTGTATTGGTAAAAGATCTGGAGATCCAGAAAGCCACTAAAATATTAAAATTACATCGGAACGCTTACTGTATGAGGACGTGCCTTGCCCTATTAAAAAAGTGGAGTTGTCAATTTTTTTATAGAAGCCAATATGTTTTAATAATATTTTATCAAAATGGAAGAACCAATTCTGGATATTACATTTTTTGCGGCACTTATATTAATATTAATGCTTAATAAAACCCACATATTCGTGCGATACATTTTATACCGTCTGGTTTATTAAAAATTCATATGGTGGGTGCTCAAATTTAAAACGGCAAAAACTGCCAGTAAAATAAGAATACAACTGCGAATTACTGTTATGAATAATTTAGAAATCCCTGGACAAATACTAATGTTCTGTAGTAATTAAACTTCATAAATTATTAACAGGCTTTTTTAAAGCTTTTCTTTAGTGAAGGATAATTGTTTTTCTCAGTAACCAAATACAACGCAGAAAAAATTGAGAAATTGACGACATAAAGGAAAAATGTAAAATTGACTACATATGTAGGTCAAACTCCAATATTAAATTTCGGATGAGAGAGGATCGAGCAGATTTTTATGTCACGTGGTCTCGTAGCAGATGATCTGCTCATAAAACACGTGTCAAAAAATCTGGCCGCTTCGCTGTCATCCAAGATTTAATATTGGAACTTAGCCATATTGGTTTAGGTTTAGGGTAAGCCCAATTTGATGATGATATCTGCAATTTTGACAATTAGACACTTTCTAAGATAAGCTAGGCGACTTCGTTTTTTAAAATACAAAGCCCAGTTTATTTTTATTGCAATAAATTCAGCGTACCACTTTTACTAAAACCTATAAATGTCAGAACTTTATTCTTTGTGGTTTTTAAAATATGGCAACTCAGCATTTTTATTTAAAAATCCCAGAACTGTCCAGTTATTCGAAAGGCGTAAAGGAAATATGTAAAAATTACTACGTATTGTTTTTGGGATGTGCCCGATTTGATAAAATATCTGCAACGTTGTCAAAGTGTATACTTTTTAAGATAAATTAGGCAATTTTGTTTTTCAAATACAAACTCCCGCTTATTTTCAGATTTGTTCTAACTTCGCAAGAAACCGTGTCAGGAGCAAGCCCAGTTAAATAAACCTCTTCCAACCGATGGATAACAGTGTTTTACACGATTCCCTTACTATTCCAATCAAACTTGTGACTGTTTGTGATCCGCTTCCGAACGGTCATTTTGATTTTTTTACAAAGCAAAAACCCTTTGATACAAAAAGTGTTCCAACTTCGTCGTTTTTATACTGACATGAAACCGTGCAAGGACAACACTTGCGCGTTTGATCGATTTTGTCAGTTTTGCAACCGTTTCATGACGATACGGAAAAAAAAATTGCAATGAATTTAAACCACCGCTATAGCTAAAACCACCAAATGTTAGAACACTAAGCTATGTAGTTTGCTATGTAGTTTATAAAATATGGCAACAGTGTGTTTTCATTTTAAAAATTCCAGAATCGCCTAGTGTTTCACAAATGATTAAAGAAATAAAGCAAAAATTACTACATAGTAGTTATTAATTACCTGTTAATTATTGATTTCCAAACAAAAGATTTTTAAAAATAAATAATATGGAGTTGGTTTTAGACAATAACTAATACATAAATTGTCAACGAAGTAAATATCTGATACTAAATACTAAATCAACTATGTAATTAAAGTTTTTGCCACCATTGGAACAGTCCGCCTATCCGGAGATAAAGCGTATTTGAGGTATTTGTTAGCATTTAAGACGTTATCGAAAGGGCTTTGTGACATTTAATTTCGTAAGAAATCTAAATTAACCGGCTGTTTCACATAATTCTGATTTATTAAATATCCTCAAAAGCAAAAGTCTAAGAGTGTCAAGTCGGGAGATCAGGCTGGCTACTTTATGCTTTCTCCTCGTCCAACCACCTGTTAGGAAAAGTTTTGTTTGAAAATGTACGCACCTCTCTGGAATAACGTGGTGGTATCCCATCGTGCTGGGACGATATTTCTTTAGGAATGCCATTTAATTTTTAATATTTTGACCAGTTGAAGACCTAAGAATGCCATTTAATTTTTAATATTTTGACCAGTTAATCTGCCCTCAATAAAAAAAAACAATGATATGTGCTTCCAAAATTCAGAGTTGCCATATTTTAGAGAGTACATGGAATAAAGCTCTGATATTCGAAAAGTTTAGCAATAACGGTGCGCTAAATTGAAAAATGAACTGGGCTTTATATTTAAAAAAAGAAGTTGCTTACTTTATCTTAAAAAGTATACACTTGGCAACGTTGTAGGTATTATCATCAAATTGGGCATATCATTTAACCCAATATGTAGTAATTTTAACATTTTTTTCTTCTCGCCGTTTGCGAAATACAAGACAGTTCTGGGACTTTTGAATGAAAATGCAGAGCTTCCATATTTCAGAAATCACACAGAATAAAGTTGTAACATTTGTAGATTTTAGTTATGGCGGAGTGTGGAAAAACAAAGTTGCCCACTTTATCTTAAGAACTATACATTTGGCAATATTGCAGTTATTATCATCAAATCGGGTGAATCTTAAAATTACCTTGTAGTAATTTTTACATTTTTTCCTTGTGCCGTTTGCAAAATACGAGACTGTTCCGGGACTTCTAGAGACACTGTATAAATATTGTTTTTTCGGTATTGTTTATTTTTGTGTATTTATTATTAATATTTTTAAATAGGTTAAGGTTAAGTGCATGTTCAACGATAGCAATAGGGTTCTGTATAGGTACTTTAGCCTTTATACTCACAGTACCTAGCTTCGTTAACTATTATAAATATTATAACAAAAACACACACAGACGGAATTGGGACACTATGATTTACGTAATCTAGGAATTCAAAACATGAATCCGCAAAAACATCATTAGGCGTCATTACAAAAGCGAGGGAAGTAAAAAATTAAAATAATATAGATAGATATCGTTTTTAAGGAGTCATTTGTTAATAAAATATGATGGAACAAATGAGTTTTAAAAATTGGTGCAGATATGTATTTAAAATGTGCCTGAAACGAAAACGAAAAGCGATATAGTTTTAATTTAAATCAAGCTATATGTGAAGGATTATTAAAATAAAAATTTAATTTAGGCTGTATCTTTTCGAGAAGCTTAGAATATAAAGCTTTTACTCCAGAATAAATTTTATTAAATGCAAAGTTGGTTGAAATTTTAAATAAAAGTTCTAGGTAGATTTTTGAATGTGTTAAAATAGTGGCTCTTTTTAGATCTATGTAGGCAGAGCTGGGTTATAGGGCCTATGGAGTTCCCTATTTTTGTCCTTGAACTCCCTATAATCCACTTAATAGTCCAACAGACACGAAGCAAAATTGTATTTTGTATAGGCTTTTTAAAGTTTTTTATCTATCGTTGTTAGCGGGAAAAGAGACAACAAAAATCATTTTATTTACGTATCGGTCAAAAAATTTATTTAGAAAAAATACGAATTTTTTTTAATTGATTCTATTAAACCTTTATGGGGAGTTTTAATTTCCAAAACAAAAACTTTGGCCCTTTTTGAAAAAAAATTAAGGGGTTTTTTAAAAAAGGGCCTAAGTCCTAAAAAAAATTTTTTAAAATCCAAAACATTAAGGTTAAAGGTAAAATATACCATAAATTTTTTAAAAAAAAAATAAAATTTTTTAACTCTTAATATCAAAGGGGGGGAAAATTTAAATTTGAGGGCCCGAGGACTTGGGCTTTTTTTTAAAAAACCCTTCAATTTTTTTTTAAAGACTATCTTTTTCATTATAAATAAAAAAAAGTTATTTGTTTTTTTAAAAACATTTTGCGTCCCCTTTTTTTTTTTTTTTAAAAAAAGGTTTTGAGGCCCTTTTAAAATTATGGGGGGGTTTCCCAATGGGGAAAATTAGAGGGTGATTTTGGTTTTTTTAAAAAAATTTTCCTGAAAATTTGAGGGGGTTTGGGGGTTTAGAAAAGAAGTTTAAAGAAAAAACGGATTTATAAATATCAAAATATCCTAACAGGATTTGGTCAAATTTGGGCAGTTATTTAAAGAAAAGGGTGCTTATTTCCCAATTAGAAAAATTATTAGCCTCAGTGGCGTTCAGTGGGCACCACACCCCAAATTGACAAAAAAAATAACCAAGACTTTTTATAGTTTTTATATTTTTTAAGTTTAAACAACTAAAAATTCAACTTTTCTTTTCCTGTGTTTTCTTTATATCTAGTTGTTTTGAGAAAAAAAAACCACATTAACTCATTCTAAAAGTTATCCATGGACAACATAAAATAAAACCAAAAATAAAAAATAAACACTTTCGACCTTAAAAGTAAATGAAAAAAGCCCCTTTTGATTAAAATACAGGAATGAAAAACGATTTGCCATTGAGGTCTGAAATGCAAAAATTTGAGTAATTCTTTAATAATTAAAGTTTAAATCCGATTCCTCAAGTCACAATTAGACAGAGTTTTTAAACAAGAGCCAAATGGCCCCATAAATAGAAATCTAGAGGATTCATATCAGACTGCGAGGTAAATTTTTTTGGGCCCCAAAGTCCAATCCAGGATTGGGGAGGTGAGTCGAGATGTTAAGGAGCCCCAAAAAGCTGGAGCCCTGGCAAAAACCCCACATTGACTCTTTTTAAAGGGAAATTCTTCAACAAAATGGGTAAAACCCTTAAAACCTGTAGATTCCCTGTTTAATGTTGTTTAAAAAAATGGCAATTAGGTGTCACCAAAATTTACCCAAACGTTTAGCGAAAATTGTTGCTCAAAATGACTTTCTTAATAACGTGGGTTTTCGTCCCCAAAAAATTGTCATTTTTTGAAAACCCTAAATAACTGTGAAATTTGCCTGTCCGGAAAAAAACATTTGGAATAATTATTATTATACCATGGTTAAATCAACCACCCAAAACATTAATCTTGGTTTGAAAACCCAGGAGCAAGGGGTTTGGACCCCTGTATGTGATATGGGTACAGGAGGTTTCTTTAGAACTTTCCAAACGGTTTTTGGGCTGACTTCAAGCTGCTGTAACCCTGGCCCATTTGAAGGGATCTTTTCAACGCATTGATAGCTTTTTTCAATTCAGGTTTTCAGTTTTTTCCCCCAAACCTGTTTTTATTAAAACCCCGGTTTTAATAACTTCTGAGGCAAAGTTTTGGAATGGAATCTTGTTAGGATATCCCGAAAACGCATTCGTTTTCATTTGCAATCCATTAAAGTGATGTCAGCCATTTAAAGGTTAGTAAAATTATTCATGATGGATACTGCTAATTGACAACTCGGGAATTTTACTGAATGAAATAACACAAGCTGGTCTCCAAAGGGGTAAAAGAATATGGGGTTGGAATTTCCCAAAAATTTGATAAAAAAGATGGGTTGCCAAAAATGTGATAAAAAAAGTCAAAGGGGAAAATGTTTATTTTCTAGTAAACAAGATAGAGGGTTTTTCATCAAAAAACCAAAAAAATAATTGGTTTACCAAACGTTTAAGGATATTTGTGATATTTAAATATCGTTTTTTTTTAAGTGTCAGACACTCAATGACAAATCGATTGCAGTCCCGTATTTTATGAGAAGGTGGACATTTTCTCAATTCTTTAAAGGTCGAAATTGTTTATTTTTGATTTTTGGTTTTTATTTTATGTTGTCCATGGATAGCTTTTAGAATGAGTTAATGTGGTTTTTTTTTTTTTTCCGAAAATAAGCTGATATAAAATACACAGAAAAGTAAAAAGTTGTATTTTTAGTTGCTTAATCTTAAAAAATATAAAAACCATAAGAAAAGTCGTTGGTGATACTTTTTTCGTCAATAAATGGCTGTGGTGCCCACTGAGACGGCACTGGAGCTAATAATTTTAATCTAGTTAGAGCTAAAAAACCTTATTCTTAAATAACTCACCAAATTTCACCAAATCAGTTTTAGGAATTTATGATATTTTATAAATACCGTTTTTTTCTTTAAACTTCAAGCCTGTATCTCAGAAACGAAGCAACTCCGGACATATGTTCATGGGAACTTTTTTCTTAAAACGACCTAGCCAATCACCCTCTGAAGTTTCGTAACGTAGTTAGGAAACACCCTGTAGTATATAGTATAAATATTTTGAAGATATTTATTTTAGAAAATAGCATTTTTTTGTTGGAACAGTCCACAAAGGCTTAAGGCCCAAATACTAACATCTTCGTTGTCGCGAAAAAGTCTACCAATTTTTATCATTTACTTATAAGCGGCCAAGTTCTGCCTAATAAAGAATAATTTTACCTTCGAGAACGATCTTTATTGACCCGAGCGTATTGTACCAATATCCACAGCAGATTCGTAAAAGCTCGGATTCCTCTTTCGCTTTCGAGTCAGAAAGTAATTTTCCTCTTTTAATCTGTATGCTTTGTATGTATCACAAATCAGACCCTGCTTTGAGGATGTCTGGCGATTGGCACTCCCACAACACACGGTCTCTTGACAGTTCAACTGGATAGGACCCGACCTTTTTGTTCGATTCTTTATCCCTATAGTGTTTTGGCTGTGAAATCTTTCCCTCCAAATCTCCAAATCTTTAAGTCTCGTATCAATAAACTGCATTTTATTTGACTTAAGACACCCACGTTACGTCAACACATAGGATTTGCACCTTCGTGGACTATTTCAAGATTAAAAAAAAATCCGTGGATGTCTTAAGGAAATTAAGGCAAATTTATTAACACATGATTTATAGATTCGGAGGTTAGGTTAGAAAAGACCTCTGCAGGTAGCAGGTCCAACAGTTAGTACGGATAGATGCAAGTGCAGGAATACATTTTTTAGGGATGTTGGTATTTCATTTAGCCTAGGGCAGCTTTTCGTCCAGTCGATCGTGGCAGGGTAAAAAAACATAAGTTTAATAAACCTAATAATAATATTTTTATGTAAAAAATACGTGGAAGAGACTGCGCAACGTATAATCATCAACTGCTGCGCTCATCATATATCATTTTAATCGCCTTTCCATCACGTTATTTATCTATTATCTATCTTAGCGATTGGATAAAAAGGAACCAGATTCACACTAATGTAAGGTAGCTGAATCGCAGCAAGATTTTGTAAAAATTATATGATGTATTTGACGAAATAATAAAATTTCTGGAATAGAGAAGTAATGATTATTAGCGGCTGCGTGATTTAGACAGGCAATGTGGTTTATAATTTTTAGCCGATTTTACTAGAAAACTAACCACAATAAAACTAAAACTACATGCCAAGAATAAAACAGTAACTGAAATGATTAGTTTTATTGCAGCATTCCAAAGTCAAACTGCGTTTATGAGAGTTTATATCGAGAAAAAAATTTCATCAATTTAAAAACATCACGGATCATATGAAAAAACATCCTACCCACAATTTCATTTCCGTCAAGTACACGGCAGAAATTAGAGCAGTGGTATCAGAGTTTAAAATTTAATTTGTGATTTTAAAAAAATTGAGAGGTTTGTGGAATTCATTAGGATGCGTTTGATAATTTCATTGATTAGACTAACATCTATGAAATGGCCAAAAAAATTATGTAAACAAACATGTTGAAAAACTGCATTTGTGTTTTGGTTTAACATATTTATGTAAATCAGTATTTTTCTGTTCTCGCTTAACAGACGTTTATACATTGAATTCTTTAAGGTTGGCAATTTTCAACTACAAACCTGACTTTGCTAATCTAGCGGAAGATGCTTAGTGGCAATGTTCACATTAAATAAGTAAGCAATTAGTAAGAATAGTTTTCAATTTAATGTTTTCCCTCTTACCAGAATAAAAAATAGTACATAATTTTATACTGTTTCATTTAAAATTTCAAGAAGTATATAACTGGTAGATCGCACAGGATTTCGTCAGTAAACAGTAGATCTTAACTCTAATCAAGTTGGGCACCCCTGACCTAGAGTAATTCCAGGTGTTAGTAGTAGGAAAGATAGAGCCGAGATTTGGCCGTCAGCGGTGACATGGCATTTCTCCATCGTAATGTGTTAATTTAATGTCCTTAGTTACAATTCCGCGCAGGCGGCCACCTTAGTGGACACAAGGGGTAGCTATAAGGGGTTAAAGTGGCTTATTTTTCGGATATGCTTAAAAATGTGTCAGGTGAGTAGATATTGACATTTCTAAACAAAGGCGAAGAGGGTTACAGGTGCTGAACATTTGTAGGAAAGACCGTCATCAATGATATATTCGCCTTTTTAACCACTTATTATTGAACTTATAAGAAGTCTAAATCCAGAAAGGCAAACAACTAGGTGGATACATAAGCCCGTAAAACTTGGTCAATTGTACCACTTACCTAGAACGCTTTTTAATACGTGGACTTTCGTATTTCCGATAACTATTCGATTAATTTTGACTTATAAGGTCTCGTTTTGTTTGTTTTTAAATTATGCTTATCCTACAAATAACGTACCTATATATTAATCAAAATCAATTTTAAAACGAAATTAGGAGCCCAAGCAAAATTTTCAATTAAAAGTTTTATTACAAAAAAATCAAAATTTTCATGACTTTTTAAAAGATGTCATGTTATTAAGATTTTAAAAATTACTACATAAAATCACTTGCATTGAAAAAATAAAAAAACAGCTTGATACACTTGTAAGAATTAGATAAGAAAAAATACAACATATTGCTGTAAACTTGACATTTGCCGATATATCCATAAATTTGGTCCAATTTAAAAATATTGGATTATCGAAAAAAAAACAACTAAATCGACATTTTTCGATATATCCTTTAAAAAAATAAAGAAAGATTTTTCGTCATCATTCTAGAAAAAAAAAATTAAAATAAAATAAGATGTGTAAAGTAAAATTTGAGGCAGTGGGTCGCAGATCAAGCGCATTTTCTAATTTAAGAAATGAAAAAAAATTGTTTTAAAATTAATTGTTGCCGATATAACAATAAGTTTTTTTTATTGATTAGGAACCAAAATTAAAAATAGTTACCGAGATACGAGAGTCCATGTATGAAAAGAGCGTTTTAGGTAAGTGGTACATTTAACCCCGTTTTACGAGCTTATGTATCCACCTAGCTGTCCGCCCCTTTGGATTAAGACTTCTTAAGGGTTTAATAATAAGTAGTTAAAAAGGTGGACATATCACTGATGACGGCCTTTCCTCTAACTTTTCATCCCCTTTTCTCCTGTCGGCCACCCCTTTGTATCCACCCATGTGTCCGTCTTTACCAATTTTGTTTACTTATGTCAATACGTACTCATTACAATAAAGAAATGCCATATATCATCGGTGACGGTCCAATCTCGACTTTATCTTGTGAACTATGAGAAAAGAAAGAAACAGACGCGATCGTTTGAGAGAGGAAAATTGTTAGGATCTAAGATAATTAGATTGTATTTGTTTTTTTTTTGATGCTGGTTTGCTGATTTTAAAGAAACTTTTTATGACAATTAATTTTTAGAAGTGTTGCTTTATCACAGGATTTTAATTTTATTTACTTTCCTAGTAATCAACTGTAACCCAAAAGCTTGTTTACTTAAAAAAAGGTTTTTTCTGTTGCATAAAAATCCAAAAACGTCCAAAAACTGTCTATGTTCTTAGGCCAGCGTTTTCAGCCGTTAAAATCTTTAAATTATATTTAGACATGTGAAGGTCTAATTATTATTATTATTTTAGGCCTATAGCAGGACATGCAAATCTTTGCCCAGAAAGTATAAGTACAAGCAGGCAAGAACTGGAGATTCTCTTGTCAACAGTAAAACACGAAATTTTACATGCTCTTGGATTTTCTGTCAGTCTTTATGCCTTTTTTCGAGATAGGAATGGAGAACCGTTGACAGAACGTAGCCCTGAAACGGGAAAACCTCCATTAAATGAATCGTAAGTAGCTACGTCAGTTTTTTAATAGAATATTTAGATCCCGACACAAATTTGTAGTTTTATTTCGAAAATTTAATTTTTAGAGTTTAATTATTCAGTAATTCGAAAACTCATTAAAGTAGCGAGGTGCTTACAGCCCAAAATTACTTTAAAGATTTCAGTTTTTCTAAATGTATTAGTAAGGCATTTTATTATAGATAAAAGCTTTTTGGTATTTTCTAACTAGATTTTTAAATTAAGTATTTCATAAACATTTCGTGCTGATTTTTTTTCTTTAATTTTGAAAATATCTTCATATATTAATCTAAAAAACTTTTTATTTTAAACGAAAAAACTTTGTAAATTAGTTTTCAGAATTATTATTTGTCATTTATTAATTAATTTATTATTTATTATTATATTGATTAGCGCATAATGCGCACATTCTATCGCTAGAAAAAAGTACATGCCTATTATTTTAATAATTTGTTTTAATTCTAAAACAGATACTCTAAACACAAAAAAAGTAGTTAACAAATATTTTTATGTATTCATAATCTTTTAAGGTTACAAACTTACCAGTGGAGTGACAGGGTTATTAGAACCTTTTCCCGCCATTGGTTGGTAAAAGCTGGCTATATGAGAAGAGATGTTCAGATGATGATCACCCCAACCGTTGTTCAAGAAGCGAGAGCCTATTTTAACTGTAGTGAACTAGAAGGGGCTGAGCTGGAAGACCAAGGAGAAGAGGGAACTGTACTTACTCATTGGGAGAAAAGGGTTTTTGAGGTAATGTAGAATATAATAGGGAATGTTTGTAAAAAAATGAATATATCAAAAAATAATTTCTACAAAACCAAGGCTTTATTATTAAAGATGGGTAACATTAAGTTAAAACTATGAATAGTTCATGATACTGCACCTATCAATATCAAATAATTGTTAATAGGTCAGTAGTTATAACCATTTATATTGTTAAATATTTATATGTTGATAACACATTTCCAATTATTTTCCATTTTTACAAATATATGTTTTTTTTATTCTTATAAAGAGAAATAAGTTAGCATAAGCATATTTAAAAAAGAATAATTACTGGTGTAATAATTTATGAAAATACATAAAAAGTGGCCCGGCTTGATTTTGCTCCACGTCCCGTTCAGTTTAGGTTTTTTGTCAGATTTTTAAGATTGAGAACATATTTTTAAAAAATAAGGCTCCATTGACCATAAAAAACCTAGTTGACTTAGTGACATATTTTAGAATGAAGCTATGACGGGTACACATACTCAAAACCCCATAATATCCCGTATAACTTTAGCCCTTATGGAGGACACGGGATGGTATATAGCAAATTATTCGATGGCCGGTGAAATGTCCTGGGGAAAAAATTTGGGCTGTGACTTCGTCATGAAGAGTTGCAAGGAGTGGATTAGTATGAAGTCTTCCAGGTATTTGTAGAAAATTATTTGATTTACGTAATACCCTGTATATATATATACCGGGTGTTTCAAATTCGACTCTCACCATTGGGATCTCGGAAACTATAGGAGATAAGAAGATGGTTAAATTGGGGCAAAGTTGGGGATTTATGTGACCAACAATATACCGTTTAGAAAGTTTGAAAATTCCGAGTAATTCCGGAGATATCCGGAAAAAAACGAAATTTTGGAAAATCGTTTTATTTTTTTCCTGGGTTTCTTTTTCAACGAATTCGAAAATTAATAATACATTTGCATTGTCACTTTTTCTGCTCTATCGAATGGTGTTCATAGTTTTGCAACTCGACGTTTCGTTTTTCCGTAACCATCATCAACTTTTTTTTTCTTATGGACGCCATATGGGAATTCCACAAATTTCAATGGCCCTTTTTATTACATTTTCAACGATGTATCATAAGTTACCCTTGTTGCCTGGAAAATCCTAAAAATTAACTAGAATATTTTTATAACGTAGTTGGCTTTGATTTCTCAAATCGGTGACGTGTAAATGACATTCTGTGTTTACTGTCAGTTGTGGTGTCGTTAAAAATGGAATTCACTAATGAAGAAAAACGAGATATGGTAAAACTTTATTACAAGAATGATAGGAACAGTGTGAAATCATCGTGTATCTTAACTCGTATCCCGAGAGACGACAACCTCATCGAACTTTATTCAAATTATTGGATAGAAACTTCGCTGAGTATGGTTCGTTTGAAAGCCTCTAGACAACAAAATGACAACCGAATGGTTTAAATAACAGAAAATTACTAAAAACTAGAACTAAAAAATTATAACAAATGTTCAAAATGCTGCCCGTCATTTTCTAAACAAATCGCCACTCTTCTCTGTATGTTATTAACTGCGCGATTTATTTCTCTCCTTCTTAATCTTCCAAACTCCCTAACGATGTTGAGTTGAAGTTCCTCGATATTTTGGTATTCGCCTTGCCCATAAATTCGGTTTTTCAACTTACCCCATAAAAATGTATCGAGGACATTGAGATCTGGAGACCTAGCTGGCCATCTTACCGGCCCATTATTCCCAATCCACCTGTCACCAAACCTTTCGGAAAGATAATCAGATACTTGTCTTGTGTTGTGAGGTGGAGCACCATCGTGTTGGAACCAAATACTGTTGTAGTTTGCTAATGGTAAATCGTCCAAATAGTCTTCAAAAGTTGACGTCAAAAACTGATAATAAAGGGTATTCCAATAAGAGGTTTCGAATGTTTTTATTTGCTACTCTTCTTATCTCAATTTTTTTTTTGGTAATTCGGATTTTATTGCATTGTGGAATTCAGTACAATTTTAACAATGGAGCGCTATACTGTCGAACAACGTGTTTACATTATAAAAACGTATTTTCAAAATGGGTCTTCTGTGAGAGCCACATATCGGCGAATTCTGGATTACTTTGGTGTACACAATCGTCCCTTAGAAGCAACTATTCGCAAAATAGTGCATAAATTTAAAACTACCAGATCTGTGCAAGATATTAAAATAAAAATACGGGAACGTCCAGCTCGTTCCGTTGAGAATATTCAGGCTGTTCGTGAAAGTGTGGCTGAAAATTCACAAAAGTCTGTTGAAAGACGTTCACAACATTTGGGCATCGGCAGAAATTCAACGTGGCGAATTTTAAAAAAAGATTTGGGTCTGCATCTTTATAAAATTCAAATTACTCAGGAGCTAAAGCCACACGATCATGGACAACGTCGTGCTTTTAGCAATTGGATCCTACAGATGAAGGCAGAGGACAATAATTTTTGCAATAAAATCATTTTTAGTGACGAGGCTCACTTCCATTTAAACGGTTACGTAAATAAACAAAATTGTCGTATCTGGGGCAATGAAAATCCTAGACAGATTCACGAAAAGCCAATGCATGCCCAACGTGTAACAGTTTGGTGCGGTTTTTGGGCTGGGGTTTAATTGGCCCGTATTTCTTTGAAAATGAAGACGAACAAGCTGTTACAGTAAACGGAGAGCGATACCGAACGATCATTGATGTTTTTTTATGGGATGAGATAATGGAGATGGAAGTAGACAATATATGGTTCCAACAAGATGGGGCGACATGCCATACAGCACGAGAAACATTGGATTTATCGCGTACACGGTTTGAAAGGAGGATTATCTCAAAGAACGGGGACGTAAATTGGCCACCAAGATCTTGCGACTTGACGCAGCTAGATGATTTTTTGTGGGGCTATGTGAAAAGCAAAGCTTACGAAAACAATCCCCTAACCATTCAAGAAATGAAACAAGAAATTACACGAATAATTCGTGACATAACTCCAGAAATGTGTTTAGAAGTAATGCAAAATTTCAACAAAAGAATTGTGTGCTGTCAGAGAAGTCGTGGTGGTCATTTAGCAGATATTGTATTCCACGTATAATTGTACACTGTTCAGCTACGCAGTGCCATAAATAAACTTCAAATATGTTATAAAACTTTCATTTTATTCATTACCAACATTCGAAACCTCTTATTGGAACACCCTTTACATTTCAGCGTCCAAATTTCCGTTGAAAAAATGAGGTCCCAAAATTCTATTTTTATAAATGCCTGCCCAGACATTAAGAAGGAAAAAGCACTTGGGGTCGTAATTCTCGAAACTGCCGGGGATTGTTTATGCTCCAAATGTGTTCATTGAAAGTGCTCTCATCTGTCCAAATAACATTTTCTAGAAAAGCTGGAAAATCGGGTCGCCTTTGTAGCCAATCACAAAATTGTATTCGTCTTTCAGAATCACCAGGGTGCAGTTTTTGCGATATGTAGATTTTGTAGCATTTGAAACCACTTTTCCTGATCTCTCTCCAAACAGACGTGTGCGAAGAAACATCCAAATCAGTGTGTATTTGGCGTGTGGATTTACCTGGATTCGTATTTATCTACAAAATATGTATTAGTTTTTCATAAACGGTTTAATATTTTTTTACAGTTGATCGCAAAGTAACTAATTCCTAAATTCGAACTAAGTCATAAAGTCGACGCATGCCCGGTATGTATTTGAAAATTGCCGCGTTCGTCAACATTTTTTCCGAATAGATAATCGATTAGGTACTTTGCGTCCTAAAACGAATGTTAACATTAATTATACCTCATTTACGATGTTTTCTTTACTTTCCTAATCCATTCTGTCCCCATATTTTTGTCTGGGCTTTTCAAACGAACCATACTCAGCGAAGTTTCTATCCAATAATTTGAATAAAGTTCGATGAGGTTGTCGTCTCTCGGGATACGAGTTAAGATACACTTCCGATGTTTTCACACTGTTCCTATCATTCTGGTAATAAAGTTTTACCATATCTCGTTTTTCTTCATTGGTGAATTCCATTTTTAACGACACCACAACTGACAGTAAACACAGAATGTCATTTACACGTCACCGATTTGAGAAATCAAAGCCAACTACGTTATAAAAATATTCTAGTTAATTTTTCGGATTTTCCAGGCAACAAGGGTAACTTATGATACATCGTTGAAAATGTGATAAAAAGGGCCATTCAAATTTGTAGAATTCCCATATGGCGTCCATAAGAAAAAAAAAAGTTGATGATGGTTACGCAAAAACGAAACGTCGAGTTGCAAAACTATAAATACCATTCGATAGAGCGGAAAAAGTGACAATGCAAATGTATTATTTATTTTGGAATTCGTTGAAAAAGAAACCCAGGAAAAAAATAAAACGATTTTCCAAAATTTCGTTTTTTTTCCGGATATCTCCGGAATTACTCGGAATTTTCAAACTTTCTAAACGGTATATTGTTGGTCACATAAATGCCCAACTTTGCCCCAATTTAACCATCTTCGTATCTTCTATAGTTTCCGAGATCCCAATGGTGAGAGTCGAATTTGAAAACCCGTTATATATATATATATATATATATATATATATATATATATATATATATATATATATATATATATATATATATATATATATATATATATATATATATATATATATATATATATATATATATATATATATATATATATATATATATATATATATATATATATATATATATATATATATTATATATATTATTAATACTACCTAGAGGTTTTCTGATATGCCTGATTCGACGAAAATATCTGTAATGTTGCCAAATGTACACTTTTTGAGATAAACTAAAGAAATTTGATTCTTCATATACAAAGCCTGGTTTATTTTTATTGCAACGAATTCAGTGCATAATTATTACTTAAACCTCCAAATATCTGAACTTTATTTTATGTAGTTTTGAAATTTTGACAACTTCTCATTTTCACTGAAAAATCCCAAAAGTGCCTTTTATTTCCCAAAGGGCACAAGGAAAAAATGTAAAATTACTACATAATAGTACGCTCGATTTGACGTTAATATTTGCAATGTTGCCAAGTGTAATTTTCTTGAGGTAAAGAAAACAAATTTCAATCCCAGTTAGTTTTTTTTGCAATAAATTCAGCGAACCGCTATTACTAAATTCTCCAAAGGTCACGGTTTTATTCTATGTAGTTTCAGAAACATGACATTTTTATTTTTATTTAAAATTCCCCAAACCGCCTTGTATTCCACAAACGGTTGAAGAGAAAAAGCAAAAATTACTACCTAGTGGTTTTAGAATACGCTGGAGTTGATGCTGTAATGTTGCCAAATGTACTTTTTTTTTAAACGGATATCCCAATATGTTTACATGTTTTTGATCAGTTAAGCTGCCTACAATAAAAATAGGAACAATAATATGTGTTTTCAAAATTCCTATATTTTAGAAAGTGCATAGAATTAATTTCTGACATTTTGGAGATACTAGTAGTAGAGGTACGCTGAATTTATTGCAAAAAAATATTCTGGGCTTGATATTCAAAGAAGCGCAGCACACTACTTTATTTTAGAAAATGTACATTTGGTAGCACTGCAAATATTATAATTAAATCGAGCATATCTAAAAAACACTATGTAGTAATTTTCACTATTTTCCTTTGTGCCATTTGCAATATTCGAGGCAGTTCTAGTGAATGAAAGCAAGAAGTTGCCATATTTTAAAAACTATATATAATAAAGTTCTGACATTTAAAAGTTTTTGGTAGCAATGCGGCGCTTAATTTATTGTAAGAAAAATAAACTGGGATTTGTATTTGAAAAAACAAAGTTGCCTATGCATAATATTTTTTATCCAATTTTTTCAGTCCGGGTCTGGATATTTTTTGCCGTATATTTTATGAAGGTTATTCACATGACTAAAAAATCCTTAATTATTATTTATTAGTTTTTTTATTATTTTTTTTTATAAATTAAGTAGATAAAGCTTCATTTATTTGGCATTATATTATTAACATTTCTATGGAAGCACCAAAGATATTTCTTAGTAATATATTTAACTTTTAATTAAAATTATATTTAATAAATGAGAAGATTGTAAATGCAAAACTAAACACTACGTCTAAAATATAAAGTTTGTACATTCATCTTAATGAAATGCAGATTTTCTTTTTGTAAAAGTTCAGAAACTTCGTTTATAATTATATACTGTGAAATAAATTCGAAGCTCACCATATATGTTAAATTGTAGCAAAATTTTTAATTTTAGTACTTAGAGTTTTGGTGTTTTGTGTTTTTAGTTTTTTTTTACCTGAGGATACTCCACAAAGGCTTAAAGCCTAAGTACTAATGTACCGTGGACGTCTTAAATAACGTAAAAAGGACTTCGGAGGTTTGAAGGGGAGGGGAAAACCTCTGCAGACAGCATATTCCACCGTTCAAACACTCTCGGGATGAAAGAACGAACAAGTTTAGGACCTCTCCAGATGGACTGTAAAGGGAGGCATTAAAGTGGCACTACGTGTTGCTGTATTCAGAGCTGCTAAAAAGAAATTAATTTGGCTGATTGGGAGCAAAAGCAGTGGAAAAAGGGCAAAAATGGGCAAGAGAAGAGAGCTTTCCAGAAAAAGTGGAATCATTAATACTTCGAAGGGCTTTTTTTTGAATGGAATTAAGAATTCTAAGAGTTCATGAAAACTGTATTCTAAATGGGGGACTGATCTGTAAAACATACCGAGTATATAAATTGGAAGGGGAAGATACTTTCTGGCTCAAAAGAGGAATCCGAACTTTTTTGAAGCTGGTGTGGGCATGGATATAATGTGTTTATGCCGATTAAGGTTTTCTCGAAAGTTCCGCTAACAAGGTTGTACGACTCTTTATTCTGCAGAATTAAGCCGCTAATAAGTAAAGAATGGTATCGACAGACTTTTCGCTTAAGCGAACATGATTTTGTTTCTAAGGCATTAAAATAGACAAGATTCTTGGCGCTTCAATATCCTGTCTAGAAGTAAATAGAGGGCTAGAAACATTAAAAATTAAAAATGCACAATTTTTCATTTTTAGGAAACCTTAAAAACATTTGAAATATTTAATACTTTAACGATCAGATAAGTAAGGATTAAAGTGTTCTGTGACAGTTTAATTCTTGTTGCATCTATTATTAGTTACGATATCTCAGTCGAATTTGTTTCACTCAGTATATATGAAGATTAATTAACTAATAAAATTTGATATTGATTTTTTAAAACTGAATGTTAGTATTTTTAATTAAACCTTCAAGGATCTCTTCAATATTTTTAGAGGGTTTTCCATACATCCTTTCTGCAATAAAGTCAAAAGAGACCCGCTTCAAACTGAGTGTACCGACGACAGAACTTCTGTGGCCCTTTGTAATCTTGTGGATTACAAGCAAGAACTCCCAAAAATTTACCAGGTTTGTAAAATATATTATTTCTTTTACTTGTAAGCATCAGTTATTTAAAATATTTTTGGGTTGGGTTAAACAAGAGGCTATCAAATAGCAAAAAATATTTTATTATTCTTCTTTGTGCAGAACTTTGATACGATTCAATACGTGGAAAGTGGCATGGAAGGATATTATGGTGGCTCTGTATCTTTAGCAGACTATTGTCCTTACATCCAGGAGTTTACATGGCGGTCTCAAAATGTCATTGTTAGAGGTTCACATTGCCAATATGCCGAAAATAATCCAAGTAAGCAAGTAGTTTAGAAAACCTTTTATTTGTGCACCCAATATATTTTTTTAAACTAAATATCTCAAGTAGTCTCCGGCCAAAATAGGTTTTTTGCCAAAACCAAAAACAAAGCTTTGTCCTTAATTTGAGTCTCAGCCGACACCGCAACTTATTCACAATTATGTATATGGTATACTACTGGTTAACTAGTGTTGAATAAAATTTGAAAAAAATAATTAAAGTACGTATCAAAAATAGTTATTTATTTGTGTCATATTAACATTAACAATTAAACAATCATGATCTCAACACAACTACGCCGGCCGGCGAACTGAGCTGGCTCGCCATGCTGAGTTTCGGCCGATTTTTGGCCAAAACAAGATTTTTTAGCCAAAAATAGCCAAAACCAAAATCGAACCTTCGGTCGATCTAAAATCTCAAGTCTTGGTATATTTCGTCTTGGGAAGCACCTGAGCGGGGTGTACCCAAGGAAGTTTAAAGGTGTATGGAAGCCCAATACTGTAGAACAAAATTGTCCAGGCGTGCAGGGCAGCGGGAATAGGGGGATTTGCCCCGCGAAGTTTGCGCAATGAATAGTAGGTCAGAGCCGGACTTCCATAATTCTTTGTTACTATCTATAAAGTTGACATCATCAAATGACAAATTCAAGCATTCACTGTTTTTTTTATTTTTTGCACAAAATTGTTGGTTATTAAACGATACTACCATAGAATATTTAAAATTATTGTGTAATATTGGATTTTATATCATCTGGTATAATATGAAAAGAATAGATGGGGCCACTTTACAGCCTTCTATTTAAATGGTCGATATTTTTGTGAGTTTTGTATTTTTACCAAAAATCTTTGTAAATAAATAAAAACACGATTTTTTTAAATAAATTTCAAACATTGTATGATAGTTTCATGTACTTATCACCAATTTTGTGATAAAAGAAGGGCAAGATAGTGTTAATGAGTTTAATCTAATCCTAAGATTCTGGTTGTACATTAAAAAGTGAAAATTTTTATAACTGCTTTTTAGGCATATACTTTTCACTAATAACAAACATTTATGAGACAGAATAACAGTGGTTAAAAATGTTTAGTAACCTTTGGTACCTAGGTATATCCATTGTAACAGTATCCGTTAAATATTATGTGTCTACAGTATGTCGATCTTAAAAAGTTTATAATGTAAGTTTAAGAAACTAAAAATCTAATTTCTTTTTAAACAAATACAGAAAAAGCAAAAAGGAACTATAACATAAAATTGTACTTTCTTTCATTCAATTAGAGGGACCTGTATATATTAAAATTTGCCTGGTCTGCCCAGTAATTAATAATTTTGATCCTTTAAAAGAATGTACTAAATTATTAAATGAAATAAAAGTACCTAAAAGTAAACCTTTTTTTTTTTTAATAATCCACAGAAATACACAAACATTGTGGAAATCATCTAAAAGATAGTTAAGATTGCCTTTCTCACTGCTATTTCCTATGAAATTTTCATTATTATTTTTTTTATCTTGGGACAGTCCACGAAGGCTAATGCCTAAGTACTAACGTACCGTGGATGTCTTCAGTGTGGTGAGAGGGAGTTTGTTCACACGGGACTTAAATTTTTGGAGATTGGGAGGAGAAGGAAAAACTTCTGCGGGCAGCAGGTTCCATAGTCTTGACACTCTAGGAATAAAGGAACGAAGAAAGCGGGAAGTTCGGGGCCTCTCTAACTGAACTGTAAAAGGATGCATAAAAGTTGCACTACGTGTTGCTCTGTTGGGAGCTGCCAGAGAAGGAATAATACTGGCCAATTCCTCTGAGCAGAAGCCGTGAAAATACCTATAGAAGAGCGACAGATCCCCTACAGCTCGACGATGGGCAAGAAGAGGAAGCCTTTCTGTGAGCGTTGGAGCATTAATAAGACGAACAGCTCTTTTTGAATGGAGTCAGAAGGCTAAGTGTTGTAGGGGACGCCATTCTCCAGACATGAGAACAATATTCCAAAGGGTCTGATTTGGGATACATACAGAGTGTACAGATTGGAGAAGAGAAATATTTTCTGGCTCGAAAGAGGAATCCAATCTTTTTGAAGCTGCCGAAGCTATGGATAAAATGTGTTTGTGCCAGTTGAGGTTATTCTCAAAAGTAACGCCGACTAGATTAAACTACTCTTTGTTCTGCAGAACTTGGCCGCTCATATGTAAGGGATGAGCATTCGCAGACTTTTTCGCGACAGGAACATGACTGTGTTTTTGAGGCATTAAACTGAACACGATTTTGGCGCCCCAATCCAAGATAAGTTTGAGGTCTTGTGAAACAGATATCTGCATTGACCTGAGCTTGTTTTCAAAATCAGAATTACACGGTGGCTTAAGAAATTGAATACTAGAGTGGAGGTACTATCATCAGCAAAACTATGAATGGGATTGATTGTGGAAGAGAAGATCGTTAATATGTAGAAGAAACAGCGTGGGTGCCAGCACTGAGCCCTGGGGCACCCCAGCATTAATTTGGTAGAAGCTGGAGGAATGACCATCTACACTAACTGATATACGTCGATTAGAAGGAAACTGGAAAGCCAAGAGCAAAGCTTAGGTGGAAGACCGTAAGAAGGAAGTTTGTTAAGAAGCCCATCATGCCAGACCTGATCGAAAGCTTTGGATATGTCAAGAGCAACGATCTGGGATTCACCAAGAAACTCAAGGGACTTGTTCCAGTTGTGTGAGACAAAGGAAAGAAGATCAGCTGTGGATCTACTGTGACGGAATCCATATTGTCTTTCATGTAAGATCTTATGTTTTTCCAGATACTTTAAGATTTGGGAATTAATGAATTTTTCCATTACCTTGCAAACAACTGAAAGAAGAGATATAGGTCTATAGTTAGAAGGGAGACTTTTGGCTCCTTTTTTGGGGACAGGTTGCACACGTGCAGCTTTCCAACTCTCCGGGAAAATGCCCGTGTCGTAAGAGATTCGAAAGAGGCGAGTTAAGATGGGTGCAAGCTCGGGAGACATTTTTTAAGACGATTGCTGGTATGCCATCCAGCCCAGACGATTTTTTAGTATTAAGAGAAGAAAGAATACGCTTGATCTGTTTGACTTTAAAAATTATATCGTACATTTTATGAGAAACAGGGACAACTGTTGGAAGAGGAAGATTAATAGAAGGATCAAGCGTAGAATTGGCAGCAAATTGTTTGGCAAATAGTTCGGCTTTTCCTTTGGAGGTAGAGACAATTCCATCTTCAGAGATTAAGGGTGGAAAAGAATTTGTGCAAAAGTTCTGACTAATATTTTTGGCAAAGGACCAAAAAGCTTTACCGCCAATTGAGCAGAGAGAACTTTATCTTTTATTCGATTGTTAAAACGGTCTTTTGCATCTGAGATGGTCTGATTATACTGATTTCTTGCTTCGATGCTAGCCTGTCGATTTTCGGGACTGGGGTTTTGAAGAAACTTTTTGTGGGCTTGAAGTTTTAAAAGTCTGGCTTTGACACAGGATTTAGAAAACCACGGTTTGTGATTTGAAGTTATGGGGTTCTTTTTAGTGTGGGGAATATAGGTCTCAATGCCTAGTTGAATTGTTTCGGTAATTTGTTTACATATTTCTGAAGGATCGTGAGTAGAAAAAGCAGGTAGGATTCCAAGGGTAGCTGGCAAAGAAATCTCTTAGACCATCCCAGTCGGCCGAATTGTAGTGCCAGATGGTTTGTGGCGGCATGCTTTCAGTTGTCTCAAAATGAGTGGAGTATGATACGGTGACCAAACCAATTATTCTGTTATTCATAATTAATGTATTATTATTTTTTCGGTTACCTAACGTTACGTCTCATAAGTAGCACCTAATTTAAATATAAGAAATACTTACCTAAAGTAAAAAATGCCGGGTATGTTACCCTTGGATTTGCAAGACAAAACCATACAACCTCTTATCATTTTGTTACGATATTATAAGTAACAAACAATAAACACAAAATTATAGTCACAATTTAATAAACACTAATCACTAAAATAAGAAGGTTTTTATCAATCCAAAAAAACTTTTGCAACCACAAAATATAGGTACTCACACAAAGCAAAACAATCGAAACTAATACGGCACAAAGGGCACAAACCACAACGAAAATGACGAATGATGAGACGACGACGGTTGACGGTACAGCGCGGATATAGTTTCATACGCGCCTGGCGCGCCCTTGCACCAAAACCCTTAGACAACCTAAGACCAAAAACGGTACTACGGCTCTCATAAAAGTATAATGTGTTGCCTAACTACACACTGATTTATCAGTGTGTAAGTAGGGAACACATTAAATTATTTCGTGGAATTTTGTTATTGCGCAGAATAAGCGGTGCCCACTCTGACAGTTATTTTCATACTGGGCTGGACATTTTTTGATCGAATGGGCCAGAGCATTGGGCTTCCATACACCTTTAAACTTCCTTGGGTGTACCTGATACCCTATGTAGGTAAAAAGAGAAAAAACTTTTTTTGTGTCAGTATGATATGAAGTTATTGAATTTAACAATATACAAGGTGTCTGGGAAATACGTGAACAAATTCTTCTTCTGACGAAGTTAATTTCATCTTAAATTATTTGGTTAACCCTAAAAGAGCGTCAAATTTTAAGGAGTATTGGTTTTTCTTAAGTTGCTTAATTTTTTTTTTTAAGTTTTTGGTGTATAGCTAAATACTGAAAATTAACGTTGTTTAGTAGGATAGTAGTGAGCTATAAAAAGTAAAAGTTTACAAACGTGATGTCATCAGTAAACGTTTATTTTTTTATCATCAATATTACGTCAATCCATATGATTAGTCCGTAACTGGATTTATTTAAAATCTTTTACTCCTGAAAAAATTGGTAATATTCTTTAAATATGAATTTGTGTTAAGCAAAACCTTTTTATAATCCTCAGGTATTAGAGTGCATTTTTTTACAGTTTTTTCTTGACTCTCAACGAAAAATGTTCACCAGTTCAAAAAAGATTCTAATTGCATTCAGTAACAGGATATCTGGGTTGTCAAAATGTCGATAATAGAAAATCAAAAGAAAGGTTTACTGATGAGGTCAGTTTCATAAATTTCCACTTTTTTATGGCCGATCACTGTACCATTTTTAAACGTCATTTTATAGTGTTTGAAAATATAACTAAAACGTTAAATTCTATTAGCATGTATTTAAGAAATTTAAAAAAAGTTATGTTTTCTAAATTTTTTTACGCTCTACCGGCTTAACGAAGCAATTTCAGAAATATAACCAAGTTGACTTAAATCGATCTATTTTGACGTCATAAAATTTTGTACACGTATTTTCCGGACACCCTGTATATGGAGATATTGATTTCATGCCTTAAAGTCTTATAAAAAAAACAAGGCTTTGACGAAGGACATTTATTTGTAAATAAGGACAGAGTATTTAAATAGTTTTTCAAAGACCTTAGTAGAAGAGATCTTGCTTTAACGTCAGATATTAATCTAAGTACCCAATACAGGGTTCCATGGAATTAGCGCACAATATTTTTAGGGCGCATACTCTACACATAAAGATGCAGAAAACGGTTCCATAAATATGACCTGATAAATACTTCTTTAGAGAGCTAGATTCCTCAAAAGGAGAGTTCTGAAGATTATTTTTGCCTGATATCTTTAAAACTGTTTAACATAAATTCACAGAATTTTCTAAATGTCATATTGTTGCTATGCCATATATTATTTTTCTTATTGTATTTGCAAAAAATGTGACATTCCAACTTTATAATATTCAAAAAATTATGTAATTTTACCTGAAAAAAGTTTATAAATATCGGGCCAAAACCATCCGCCTTAGGAATCTCTTGCCCTGTTAAGGAGCATTTTTTAGATTCTGTTTATCGGGACCCTTTGCTCCATTTTTATACTGTAAAATAAATATCTGTAAATTTACTTACCTAAATATGTCCTTTTAGAACCTGATAAAAATTTTGCTTTGGAAAAATATGGTGAAAATTCGATATGTTTTGAGCATACCAACCATATGTGGGAAGAAAAATCTTGCAGGCAGATGCGGCAGTGGATGCATTGGGGATCGGGATGTTATGGTTACAAGTGTGAAAATGGAAGGGTTCATATTTTGGTTAGTATATTTGTTGTTCCGATTCTTTACAAAACTGTTTTAGCTTGATATGGTTTCATAATAAAAAAACATATTTTTATAGATCTTTTTTGTGGCTAAAACAGTCTAGTGCTGAAATAGATATTGAATGTATCATATAGGAAATATGTAAATTAAGTGTAATTGCAAAAATTAGTTATTTGTGCCATCTTGTAAATTTTTACCGACTTAATTGGTCTATAATATTGCAAAATGTGACTGACTTTGAATTTGTAAATACTATTAATTTAAAGGATTTAAACATTAATGTTTTGCATTTATTTTTCCTTTTTTTGTATAAAATTAAAAATAAAATGATCAAAACATACATTAATAATGAGTGTACCATAAACCACCCATTTTAATTTGTTTCAGCGTAATCCACCTGAAAGTATAGATATATTATTTTCTAGAACAAATAAAGAGGAAACGATAATATAACTGTTTAGACTGGAAAATTTTTAAAAGGCCATAGAAAACAATATTTTCCATTGAACAGATTTCAATTAAATACTAACAAAGGAGCTATTTTAAACGCACGTTTTTATAAATTTTATTTTATCGTTTATAAAATTATTTATTTTACCAGTTATTTTTCCTAATTAGGACAACACTTATTCAAAAAAATAAAATCTACAGTATAGTTTTTTAGTAGTACTAAATCCTACATATTTAAGTTACTTTATTTTATATATGGCATAGAAAAGATAATTGTTTTAAAGTTGGAAATAACATTTTGCATTAAAAAGTTGATTAACTAGGGCTGAAACATTTACATAAAATATCAATATTTGCTATCGATGTCAACATCGCAGTCTTTAAAAGATCGGTTGTAAACATCGAAGCATTATTTTGTTAACAACTGTACTTATCCAAAAAGTGTTTATTTTACAAAAAACCTTTCTTAATTTGAGCTTTTCGATAAATATAGCCAACCATTTATAAAAATAAAAAAAATTAAAAACAAAATTTAAAAAATGAGAAATTTTCCACTGTCGTTTTTTTTGACTATACAAAAAATGTATATATTTTTAATGTAATATCCAGATATATGTGTTAAATTTTCTTTTTTTTTTGGTTATAGGTTGGAAATTATTCTTACGAGTGCTATCATGCCAATCAAGAAATTTCGATACGAATTATCAGTAATGGATGGTTGCATAAGGGTGGCATTGTTTGTCCAACATGCAAGGAGCTGTGTGCTGTACGTATTTTATTTTTATGTTGTTTGAACTCTGTTAAAGCAGGAAAAAATATTTTTATAAGTATTTTACTTGAGCTCTTTGTTTAATATTATTTTAAATTTCTTTTTTTGCAGAAAGAGTTTGAAGCACAAAATAAGACGTGTAAAAAAGGGGATGAAGCACCTCCGTCAAACTTTTACCCTCGTGACGATCTCCGATGTGATTCCAATGTTGCCAAAGTTTCCATTTCATTAGTTTTCCTATTAGTCTCAATGTATAGCTTAATTTAAAATTACCAATAAATTAAATTAGTGTGATATCCCCCCATAAAGCGTTGGAAAAACGCTGCTCCCTGAAACCCGTCAAAATTGACGTGAATACCCTTTGTTGTTCTGCCCCTGATCAGGGCGGTTGCTGTTGAAAAAATAAATGTTTTACGGAATTAAATATTCTTATATGTGTAAAGACTGATTTATTTTGTTTTGTCTTGATTTTATAAATTGATTCAGAATTTAAGACCTATCTTTGTCATTCCAAGTACCATTCCTTTGATAGAGTCAGGGCTTCTTAACGAAAGACATTCCATAGAAAGGAAGAACGTCCATCAAGGAATAATGGTTCTTGAGCTTGGACCGTTCTATTATATACCGATTTATTCATTTTTTATAATTATATTTACTCTTAAAATATTGCAATGATGTCTTATGCAGTCGAGGACGAAATATCACAACGTTTTCTGTACTTCTACGAAGTACAAATCAAAACAATTCTTCTTGAAAGACATTTCATTAAAAATATCTTTTTAAGCAAAAATCGAATGTTAATATTTTTGTGCCAAGCATGGAACTATTTTTGCCAAGTATAGTTTCAATAAATTTTTTAAAATAATTTTTAATTGCCTATCCATTGTGTTCCTATATTAGTACCGGGCTATTTTTTTTGTCATATGATGATTTTAAAAATTGTAAATAATTCTGTCGTAGGATGTTTTCAGTTTCGCTTTTACTATTTTCATCTAGTGCGATGTTTAGGCCTTTAAAAACAAAATCAGTAATTAAAAAGCACAACAACTAAATGTATTGCTACTTATGTGATTTTTTAAAACTTTACGTTATAAATTTCTTTGTTTAGTTTAAGATTAAAAATTATTTTATTTAATTAAATTGAAACAAAAAAATTACAAAATTATGTAAAACAGCTTATCCTGAATCTTAAACATAAATGCTTTTATATTTAAGTTTTTTTTTCAGACCGCAATATGTAGCCAATAACAGGACATGGTATTATTTATGTGTATTTTGACCTTCTGCCAATATCCCTAATATCTCTAATAAATTTAGTATGTTATTCTTAGTAAAAAAACAATACTTTTTTCCCCTCCTTAGCTTACGGGTGTACCCGAAAACTCGGGTCAAAATAAGAATACCCCAAAAATCTGAGACACTTTAAATTAATATTGAACAGTAAGCGCGTAAATGAAAATATATCTTTATTATTTTTAGCAATATAAAAAATTCGAAAAGTTGTTTTCACAAAACTTTCTTTCTTTATACAAAATACAATTTTAAGCAAAATTCTGTGAAAACAATTTGACTTAGAACATAAATGTAAAGAAAAGGACCAACTTTTTGCTTTCATCTCTTTATTCTAAAAAACAAATTATTAAAATATCACATAACTTCTTTTCTTAAAGAGATATTGATCAAAAACTTACTCTTTTTAAGTATTACATGTATGTCAAATTTGAAAATAATTTCATTTGAGAGTTACGGATTGACAGACCGAAAGAGAAAACGATATATTTCGTAGTTTTGGGATCTTAAAATGTGAAGGTCTGCGTAAACCTCGGGGTCCGATTTTTTCTTAATTACTAAACGTTTTACACGGCGAGGGAATTAAAAAAAAGTTTCCTGTTATACAGAGTATTAATTATATCAGTTTTACTCTAGGAAATATATATTTTCCCCCGTTTCTTTCATTCTTTCTGGCACAGATCGCAGTTTATTGGCAATGGCTGCCACTTTTTTACTATCAGATTTAGTTCCCTGTATCAGGCTTAGCTAGGACCAGAGCAATCCCGAGTACCCCTTTAATATACAGCTTTTCTTCAATGCATCCAGAGACGGACTTGGGACTTTGGAGGCTCTTGGGCAGATTTCATGTGGGGACCCTACAGCTTACCATTCAAAAAAGGGAAAAAATTCACTCCTTAAAATATTATCAATTTCAAATTAAAGAACAGTTTTTACGAAAACAGAAAAATATGGAAAAAGAATATCATTATAAATTTAATAAAATGGACTTAGATAACCTGTCACTAAAGCCCTCGCACTTTTCTAGATTTTTTGATTGCAAATTGTTTGATTATATTCCTTAAAACATTGTGCTAAATACTTATTAAAAACGATTTAAACACTCCTGACACATTGTAGACCGAAGTCGGTTTTTACTGAACTTGAGCTTTGAGAACGATCTCTTCCCCATGCAATTGGTTAGCATTAGAACTAAAAATAAACAAAGTGTCACCTCAGCAACGAATTGTACGAGTTCGACACATAGGTTCTTATCCAAATCATTGTTGTAGATTCCCAAAAGTTTTAGTGAGTGAGCTGCAATTATTGGGAGTTAAATTTTTAACATAACGTAGAAATCCAAAATTAGAATAAATAGATTCATAAGCCTTTGATTTCTATATCTATAATAACATTAAAATTTTGAATTGTAAATTTCTTTTTGGTGGCATTTTAGCCTCCAGAACCTTTCCATAATCCAGTGGTGTAAGCCGAATATTCCGTTGTCGGTTCCTATGAGTAGAATAGTCTTTGGTTTCTCTTACAACGTGTCTCTTAAGTTATCACATCTTGACACGATAAATTCTTTAAGTGATCTAAGTGCTGCCACTCCTGAATTAAGGTCAATATTTGGATCTTAAAAAATATTTTTTGTGCTGTTTGTCCTCTGATATTTCGATCCAAAATATTGCAAATATTCCCGTTTCCAGTAAACACATTTGGTTATACAAATTATTTGCATTGCTACAAGTTTTAAATTGTTGCTCGCTGTCTTCGGAAATTGTAGATAATGTTTCTCTAATTTTATTGTAACCTTTTAATAGTACTTTATAGGCATCACGTCTAGATGACCATTAAGTAGTATCTATTCTTTTAGGAACAATATTCATTTTTCTACTGTCGCCATCGTTTAAAGATGCAGATTTTAAACATTATGTTAACAAATTGTATCTTTATGTAAAGATTGTAAAAAGCTTCTCTAAGAAATCTAAAAATGTTATCGCAGCAGAATAGCATTCGGCTGCAACTATTGCCGCTAAAAAAAATGTGAGCAGCATCGGCACAAGGAATTCACAACGCCAACTTATTATGTTCTACGATTTTAGCCTGAACATCATTATATTTTCCACTCATAATTATTTTTTTGTCGTACGATTGTTCCCTGCCGATCTTTTTCACAAGCTGGTATCATGGAAGGGTCTGAGGGTTATGAGTATTTATTGATACCATAGTGGCAAGTAAATAATTTATAATAATATAATACGTTTAATTTATCGTGTAATTCTATATTTACATACAAAAATGTATTGGCATAAAATAAAAATATTTTTATAAATAAGCGGATTATTGTTTTACGCTGTGGGGCCCCAGGCAGCTGCCCACTCACGACTATTCTTAAATAAAAAAATCCATCAAAGTGCGCAAACGTTTCTTGGAAATATAGCCCAAAGCGTTAGGCATAACCGGTTTCTATTAGGGCCCCAAGGGTTTCACAAAGCATTTTTTTTTGATACGCGAAAAGAAGGGCGTTAACAATCACGCTATAACGTCAAAAACAGTTTTACGCCCCTACTGTGACTTCTTCCGGAGTTTTTCTGCGCTTTCAGCGGTCATTTCCTGAAGGATCTCTGTAGTCTCAATAATACGTGCTTACTTTTCAAAGGCCAATCTGCCAGTCCAAACTACACTTAAATAGTGCCATGTTTTTTTGAAACAGGCCCTTTTAAAAACTAAGGAAATAATATTTTTATTTGTGTTGTGTAGTAAACTGTATTATTAATAATATTTTTACAACGTTTTTGTTATCGACAATATCGTGCCATTCTAGTATTTTAGAAAATGATTCCTAAGGGCTCTAATATTTTTTTGTTTTAGTACTTTTTAAAGTAATGGTTAAGCTTTATACGACACATTCCTTTTTTGAAAAAAAACTGTATCTATGTATTATATTTAAGTAGGTATTTTTATTTATGTCTTTAACACTGAAATTTACTTACGCATTTTTTATTTTATTTATGTGTGTTTCGAACATAAATATATGTATATTTTTTTCAGATACACTGTACAAACGGTGCTTTAAAAGTCGGCTCTTTTAAACTTATAAAGTTATCGGAAAAGTATTTTTAAAAGATATAATTAATTTAATTCAGACTGCATTAAATACACCTAAACAAATAGTAAATGATCTGGTTATTTGTATCGTTTCAAAGCTTTAATTATTTTGCCTGAAGTTTGTTTTTTTAATTCATTAAGTTTATAATTAAAAAACCTTTAAGTACGTATATAAGAAATGTATTTTTTAATTGTCTTTCTTTAAAACATTTCTACGAATTAATACCGTTAAAAGAAAAGCTGCAAAATAATATACATTTTCTTAATGTTTTTATGTGGAATTCTAGAAGAATATTTTTAGTTAAATTAAATACTAATGATATTGCAAGATATTCCTGGTAAAAATCCATTGCCGTCTGCCTTTTATTTTATAAAAATTTTAAATATGCCTCTGTTGTGTAACTTTTTGAAAAATGTTTAACATTATTTTATAATTGTTATTTAAATATAAAATTTGTTAGTAGATTTTTAAAAGCGTCACTAGTAACTGTGTGTTGACAAATGACGACGTGCAAGTCATTTTTCTTGCAAATAAAAATACCGGCATAGGAATTTATTCTACCTTTTTTTTTATCTTGGGACATGCCTACTACTACGACACCCACGGTACGAACGTACCGTGGGTGTTTTAAGTGTGGCGAGAGGGAGTTTGTTCACACGGGACTTAAATATTTGGAGATTGGGAGGAGAAGGGAAAATTTCTGCGGGCAGCAGGTTCCATAGTCTTGACACTCTAGGGATGAAAGAACGATTGAAAGCGGAAAGTTCGGGGCCTCTCCAACTGAACTGTAAAAGGATGCATAAAAGTTGCACTACGTGTTGCTCTTTTGGGAGCTGCCAGAGAAGGAATTAAACTGGCCAACTCCTTTGAGCAGAAGCCCTGAAGATACCTATAGAAGAGCGACATATCCCCTACAGCTCGACGGTGGGCAAGAAGAGGAAGCCTTTCTGTAACCGTGGTATCATTAATAAGACGAACGGCTCTTCTTTGAATAGAGTCCAGAATGCTAAGTGTTGTAGGTGACACCATTCCCCAGACATGAGAACAATATTCTAAAGAGGGTCTGATTTGGGACACATACAGAGTATACAGATTGGAAGAAGAGAAATACTTTCTGGCTCGAAAGAGGAATCCAAGCTTTCTTAAAGCTGCCGAGGCTATGGATGTAATGTGCTTGTGCCAGTTGAGGTTATTCTCAAAAGTAACGCCGACAAGATTAAATGACTCTTTGTTCTGCAGAACTTGGCCGCTCATATGTAAAGGATGAGCATTGGCAGACTTTTTACGCGACAGCGAACATGACTGTCTTTTGAAAGAGATATCAGCATTGATCTGTGCTTGTTTTCCAAATTAGAATTACATGGTACTATCGTCAGCAAAACTATGAATGGGATTGATTGTGGCAGAGGGAAGATCGTTAATGTGCAGAAGAAACAGCGTGGGTGCTCAGCACTGAGCCCTGGGGCACCCCAGCATTAAATTGGTAGAAGCTGGAGGAATGACGATCTACAGTAACTGATATACGTCGATTAGAAAGGAAACTGGAGAGCCAAGAGCAAAGCTTAGGTGGAGGACCGTAAGAAGGAAGTTTGTTAAGAAGTCCGTCATGCCAGACCTGATCGAAAGCTTTGATATGTCAAGAGCAACGATTTGGGATTCACCAAGAAACTCAAGGGACTTGTTTCAGTCGTGTGAGACAAAGGAAAGAAGATCAGCTGTGGATCTTCTGTGACGGAATCCATACTGTCTATCATGTAAGATCTTGTGTTTTTTCAGATACTTTAAGATTTGGGAATTGATAAATTTGTCCATTACTTTGCAAACAACAGAAAGAAGAGATATAGGTCTATAGTTAGAAGGGAGACTTTTGGATCCCTTTTTGGGGACAGGTTGCACCCGTGCAGCTTTTTTACTCTCCGGGAAAATGCTCGGGAGGACATTTTTTAAGACGATTGCTGGTATGCTATCCAGCCCAGACGATTTTTTAGTATTAAAAGAAGAAAGAATACGCTTGATTTGTTTGACTTTAAAAATGATATCGGACATTTTATGAGAAACAGGGGTAACTGTTAAAAGAGGAAGATTAATAGGAGGATCAAGCGTAGTAAAAGTAAAGTATTTACATACCTGTAGCACTTATAGCAAATGCTTTAAATGTTGTCCATCAGCTTGTATGCACATTTTTGTGCTTTTAGGATATTAATCTTATTTTTTTGTTGCAAGCTGTAATACTAATGTTTAGGCGTTTTTGCATCTTTTCGATTGTGTAAACTTTAATGCAATAAACCTCATTTAACAAAACCAAGTGAATTAAAAAACTTTAAAATATTTAAAACCAAATAAAGCAAACACATAACTCTGAAAGAAAAAGTTACGCAAAATTTAAAACGCAAATTTGTTGCTTATAGTTCTTACTTACTTATAGTCAGTTACTTAAATAGCATCGGCGGAGTGATAGGGCAGTTTTTGCTTTCCCTTTCAAGTTTTTCTAGATATCGCGATAGTCAGTTGATACAATCACCCATTTAAGTTATGCTACGGTTAAATGGTTAAGTTCTGAACCACCTATGAGAATATATTATATATTTTACTTACACGTAACATAATTTGCAAATATAAAGATGTTTAACATTATAGAATTTAAATGGCGTCCACGTAAGTTCAGACAAATCAGACTTAATACCGATTGATTGCGCAGGCTGTTTGAATTCAAATTGTAGGATCGGTTTGCATAATCAAGTAATAACTTAGGAGATCATAGTTTATGCAGTTCTATCTAAACAGACCGGTTTCAATCACAAACAGAATTTGCAATCGAACTAGGAAAACTTACGCAAAGCGGCCCTACGAATAATTCTTTTCAGGCTTTTGTGAATTTATTCTAAAGCTAAAAGGAATAAAATTGCGTAAGTAAATGTCAGAACACTTTAGAATTATTAGCTAAATTCGTATTTTATAATTTTTTGTTTCCTGACTATCAATAAACAGACTATTATATAACATGTGTAGTTTTATTCCCTCCCTTGGAATGAGAAGGAATGACCAAAATAAAACCATTTCATTCCTATACAAAAAAAGTTACTAAAACTCCAACTTAACATTTTGTTTATTTATTTTATAAATATACATCGAACATATAAAATTACAATATGGGCTAAAATGTATATTTAAAACAGTGGTGCATAAATTTTATTTTCTGTGTCTCTTAGATATAAATTCTTACTACAATTTTTGATTAAAATTTCGAGTAATTTCTCAACAGCTATCACTACAAGCTCAGAAGAAATGAAATGGGTTTTCTAAGGCAGATGTACCTACAGTGTCAAAACAAGTTTGCACTACATAGAAAACTTTTGTAATTTTATTTGACTGTCACACTTCCCTACCTTTATGACTTATGTTTGGAAACTAATACGTAATTAAAAAGTGTGCTATATAGTTAATATTGCATCTTTTTATACCAAGGTAAAAACAATATTTTATAATTTATTGTTTCTAACCAGCTTTTTAAAAATGTTGCATATTAACCATTTTATCAATTATTTTTTATTACATTATCAAAATAAAGTTCCCGATCAAAATTTAATTATTTATCAATCGGTTTTGATAAAAAAAACCGATTGATAATTGATAAATAAGAGTGGGTTATGGTTAAGATATGCCATATTTTAAATGTCGTAAAAATTAATTGAAAAAATGCAAAATTAATTTAAAGATTTAAAATTCTCTTACTCTACATATTATGTTATAGGTATATAGGGTAACTATATTCTAAAGATTATTAAAATCCTATTGCTATTGTTAAACAATCTCTACATTATGAAATGTTATACAAAAATACATTTTTGTATAAATTTGGAAAAAGTATATAAAAGATCAAAGTAGTTGAGAATAAAGGAGATGCAAAAACTATTTTAGGGCAAAATATCTGTATTATTACGAAAAACTTGTTGAAACTGGAGTTTGTAATTTTTATTTAAAGGTAAATAATTTCTGTTTTATTTTAAAGTAGCGTTTAGATATTTTCTGAAAGCAGTTATGGTAATTTAATTCGCGCATTCGCCACTTTTTGATGGTTAATATAAAAGAACCAACCTTTTTTAATAGGCGATTACGCTTATTATTTTTTAATGGTGTACTAGAAGAACACCTAAACAACAACAATAACTAATATTAGTTAAGAGGAGTACTTCAGTTTTACAATTTAAAACAATGTCTACAGCAAATTGATCTCATTTAATGATTTAATATTTCTGTTGCGATTGCCGATTTAAAGAAATGTTATTTTTTTTAACTTTCAAATAATATTTATTATATTATATAACCTTAAAAAAATGTAAATAGTTTATTTATGTTCGTAGAACAGTAAAGTACTTCTCCTAATTTAGGTGATTTTTTTACACAGGTATAAATACATCTTAGACCTATTAGATATCATATAATGGGTGAGAAAAATAAATTTAAGCTTTAGAAATAAGGACACAACAGTAAATGTGCTTTTGATGCGGATAAGGCTGCTGGCTTCTTAAGGTAGGTTAGCACTGTTTTTGAAAGGTTATTTTAGTTAAATATTTTGTAAATCGCTACAGCTACAAGCATAAATGGGATGGTGACCAGATTCATTCTGCCTGAAACAAAATAAAAATTATAAATTAAAATAAAGAAGGTAGGGGTGGGAAGTTTTTTTGTTTATCACTTATTTGATGTCTCAAATATTTGTCAAATATTTAGTAAAACAGTCTTACAATTTTAAGGTCATTATCAACTTAAACAGTTGGAAAAGTGTTTTTTTTTAACTTTTGGGGCTAATACAGAATACACTTTTAAGCAAAACTATGTAAATGGAATGTGACCAAAAACATTATATAACAAGGGTCAACTAATTTTTTTAAATTTAAGGTGCTAAAAAATAATAATGCATTTAAAAACAGGTAGGCTGTGTTAAAATTAACTAAACTCAGCTATTTTTTATCTGCTACGTCACTGTTCAAATCATAGGTAAACCATGACATCAGTATTGTATGTAACCATAGCTGGTGAACTCAAGGAAAAATGCCTATAGTTATTTTTTTGACTGTTTTCTTCCCACCACCTTTTCTCAAATTACTTATCAATAAGATACTGAGAATTTACGCATGACAAAATTTTTTTAATGCGTATAGATTTACAATTAGTTACCGATCTATCTCTTTCGGACGATTCATCACGCCATCAAGATTTGCCTGAAGTTGCTTTTCTTGCAAAACAAATCCGAACCGTCGGGTTTATCCGCGTGTTATAGTTTAATTATTTTTTTAATATCTTATTAATTTTTATTTATTTATTATTTTACGAACACACCACAAAACATAGTAGAAAGCATTTAATAAAATTAGTGTTCAGAAAAATAATTATTTACACGTCACTTAATATATTTTTAAATTTAGAATTGAAGATCACAAATAACTCGATTAAAAGCATTTTAAAATCAAAATAAATCACATTGACTTGGAAACCATCCTCAAAAGCTGGTGCCAGGTTTGAAATAATCTACCATCTGCCCAGAAAAAAACCTAAACTAAAAATCCGACACACCCAAAAGAAATAGTAAATACTAATAAATGCCGCAGGTATGGGAAAGTGGGATAAGTCAAAAAATATGTAACCAGGGTTAATATAAATTAAACAAATACTTAAAATAGTAATTTAATTTTTTCTTTAAAATAGTTTGGCAATTCTGGAAACTTGACTAAAAAAGTGTCCATAAAATTCCAAACATTTTTTAAAGGAATATTTAAATTTTTTTAATTATTTTTAATTATATTTTATTATATCATTTTTCACATTTTCCGCTTATCCCGCTTTTCCCATTCACGCGTCAATTATCAACTGACTGATAGTTCTTAAAGGATAAGACAGTGTCATACTACACTGACACCATTACACTCTCGTATAATTATTTTTACTTCAAGTACTTTTCTATAAAATAAGATAATTTCCGTTTTGTTAAGTTTCGTGATATCTAACATTTTCGTGCAAAGTCATGATGTAAAAAAGGTAAGTATGACGTAACAAATGAAATAAATTTTCTATCTGATTTTTCAAAAGGTTAAGTTCGGCACGAAATAATTTTATTTATAAGATAATCTGTTGTGGCTCTTTTATCAGATTTATTCATACGGTAAATATATAATATAAAAACGGAAAAAAGTGTTTTAATTTTGCTAGTCTAACTAATGGTTTTTTAATGGAGAATTTTGATTGTAGATCGTAGTTAAGCCAAGAAACTTTTTCTATAAATAACGGTCTCTAATCTGATGTTACAGAAATTTAAAATTTAAATTTGAGGTCTTTTTTTTTTCAATAAAACACTTAGCAACCTATAACTTACTTGTTTACAAACATTAAACTTTTAAAAATGTCCCTTAACATATTTACGCACTTTGCTTTCTTCAACTTACCAAAAATGCGGTTTACTTCTTCATCGTTTTGATAATATTTTTTACAAATATAATCATTTTATTTTGAAAATAGCTGATAAGCGGCTGTGAAGACTTTTTTTTTGCTTTGGTTGGCTTTGCACAGGAATGCATACAGCCACTACATTTAACGCATTATATTAAAGTTTGTATAACCAATTAATTTTTTATTTAGTATCTGTATAAAAATCTATACGATAAATATTCGTATACACGAATTATTATACCTTAAAACCATTTACAATATATAATAAGGATTCATACAGACATACACTTCGAAATAAGTCACAAATTGGGAGCTGCTTGCGAAGAATCAAAAACATGCATGACAAGGGCACACGCTTCACGCCATAGTGGTCTATCTAGGCGATTTTGATAATTAACACAAACAGAGGATAATCGACCAGGATAAAGGGATTACAAATAAGGATAGAGTTGGGTTTACGAGTCCCTACAGCTTTCTCACACACATCTTCACAAAACAAATAAATGCATTATAAACCCTTTTGTCTTCTCGTATTATATAGACTAATGATTGAAAATTCATCGGTAGTAATTTATATTTAGCTAACTCAGTTAATAAAAAGTTGGAAGCATTCTTATTCTGTTCACACTCAAAGCACCAGTGGTCCATATCATCGGTTTTGCCATTACAGTTACATTTATCGGTATCAGAGAGGCCCATTTTATGAAGCATATATTTAATGTTACCATGTCCAGTAACTGCTCGGAAAAGGGTAACATAACAGTTGCTATTAAGTTTTTCATATTTTATTAAAGGTTTGGCAACAAGGTTGGGATATGTTCGAGTGTATCTATTTATTTTCTGGCGTGCATAGCTCTGATACATATTACGCCAGTAACTGTATATATTTTCTTTTACAATCGAAAAGGTATCATAAAATTGTATTCCAGATATATGAATATTACTGTTAATGGCTTCTCTAGCCAATCTATCAGCGTGTTCATTGCCTGAAGACATTCTGAGACTATTGAGAAACTTACAGCAACAGTGCAAATATAAAAGACTAATGTTTTAAAATATACACTAAATAAATGTCAAGGTATCTAGCTCCTATTTAAAAAAAAACATAATTATTAAAATCACATTTCTTCGAAAAACAAGTAACCAATTTCCGTTTGATCCATTTTATGAAAAGCAAGAAAATCCCATAATATAAACAAAAAATAATTTGGATAATAGAAAGCCTACACACTGTATACCGAGATATTAAAACTTTTTTTAGTTTTTTATTGACTCCGCCTCGTACTTATTTCCACCTAAAATAATTAATTTCCTTGTTAATATTCTAAGCATGGCTGGGGCTTTGAAAGTTAATTGAATTTATTAAAAATTCAAATAGGTTATTTGAATGATGAGATTGAAGTTTTTAATTGACGTAAACCTATAGAATTGCAGGAAAAGAATTATTTTATATTATAGAGATAAAAATATTGTTTGGGATATTAATTTCCTCCTCCATTTAGCTTTGTGTGGTCCAAAAGATCTTGTAAAATAAACAAGGTGTTATGAAACATATTCTGTTTTTATTTATCTTAAGGCAGTCAACGAAGCCTTAAAGTCTTCTAAAGTACTAACGTACCGCGGGTATCTTAAGTGAGAGAAGAGGTAGTTTATTAACACGGGACATAAAGATTTGCAGGTTTGGAGGGGAAGGGAAAACCTCTGCAGACAATAGGTTCTACAGTCTGGACATTTTAGAAATAAAGGAACAAATAAAGTGGAAAGCTCGGGACTTCTCAAGTTAGACTGTAAAAATATGCATTGGAGTGCACTACATGTTTTATTACAATCTGCTGTATTTCTAAACAATGTCAATACTTAGATTTTAAAACAGTTTTTTCATGAAATCTAAATCTATTCAGTAAATTTTATTTTTTTAACTTGTGACAATCCGGAAGGGCTTGATACTTAAGTACCAACCCACGTTAGGTGTCTCAAACGAAGAAAACCGTAGTTTAATAATACCGGACTTAAATATTTGAAGGTATGGAGGGGGAAGAAATATGTACCTTTGCGGTATACAGTTTCATATTCTGGATGAGGGAGCGCACACAGTGAAAGTTTGGTGCATCTCAAGAGAAGCTGTTAAAAAATAAATTATACTGTTTAATTATTAATAATAATCGTAGAAACACATATAAAAGAGGAAGAGGCTCCCTACAGCTCGCTGGTGGGCAAGGGGAGAAAGCTTGATCCTGAATGTTGGGTCAGTGAATAGCTCTTGACTCATTTCGCACCAGTGAATATGTTTGTATTTTTAAGACATTGAGACATTAAGCTAAACAAGATTTTTAGTTATCCAATCCAGTATTAATTGAAGGTTCCGTAAAACAGATATCTTTATTATCCTGCGCTTGTTTTTAAATTAGGCCTATGAACTGGTTTAAGAAACTTAATATTAGCTTGATGGGTAATACCGTCAGGAAAACTATAAATGGCGTTAATCGATAAAAAAAGAAAATCGTTGATGTGAAGAAGAAAGAGAGTCATGAACGAGTACTAATCCTTGCCGGCATTAATTCGGAAAAAATTAAATCTACCATAAAAGCTACAGGTTTTTTTGAATAGAAAGAAAATTGAAGATCCAAGTACAAAGTTGAGTTTAAAGATCGTAGGAAAGTAGTTTCTTTAAGAATGCAGCAGCCTAGGCCTGGTTAAAGGATTTGGATACATCAAGGTCAATGATTTGAGATTCTCCGAGAACTTCATAGGCGTCAGTCTACTCTTGTTTTTTGTAGGCCAGTATAACCATAACATCATAAATTTAACATATTGAGGGTGTAGGTTTCGCTTAATGCCTCAATAGTAGGTCAATATATTTTCCGATTTTTGCATTACAAAATCTTCTAAGTCGAGTAAGAAAAAAAGGGTTTATTTTTTAAATTAACTATTCATCGTTAAATTGACATGTTTGACGCATGCAATATAAAAAACGCCTCAATTCTCTGAATTTTGGAAGATAAAAAAGTTATAGGTTACGCTAAAATAAATCCACTCACGAAGTTTCGGAAAAGTATGTTTTATTTTAAAAATAAAAGCCAGGATCGATACCTATCAGATAAACATGTTATTTTGTTTGGAAATAACAGGAATAAGTCGTTTATAACTAAACGTCCACTATAACAGTTATTACTAAATATAGACACTATATCTTTTTTTAACTTGTAACTTGTTAAAATTTTACTTATTTTTTTGTCTTTATTCCTTATAAATATTTAATGTGCCCAGCAAGAAAAGAAAATAAAAAAATTATAAACAGGAAAAGTGTCGGAAAATCCGAAATGGGTGATTTAACCGCAAGAAAAGTATTGATCGCAGTTCCACTTTCTTACAACAGTAATTCAAACATAATTATATGCAACCTTTCTAGATACGAATTTTCTATGGTAAAAATGTTTAGGGCGATAAAGTATTGTATTTACGTTTTAGCTGCAGTTTATATGCAGCATTTCTTGTTAATGGTTTCATGTACTTACTCACTTTGTCACTTAGTTGTACGGATAACCGATTTAAATAAAGAAATAAATATTAACCCTTTGTTTCAAATAATAGCCATAACAATAATTTCCAAGTTTGCTTGGCAATGATCCACGTGATAAGATATAAAAGTTTGCACGTTTTTGCTTAGCTTACATAATATTCAGGATGGTAAAACATCTTGATATATGACTAATGACATTTAGTCGCTTTTCAATATTTTTTATCTAAAACATTTTTTATCTAAAAAGTAAGATATGGGATCTACATAAATATATACCACATGCTATTGGCTTCAAGAATAATACTTTGGTGAAAAAATTCTTTTCAAATTTGCGGAAAAAAGCTAATTTTTTGGGTGTCCCCCCTCATGGAAAAAGCGGACTTTCAAAAACCAATCCTTCATTTTAATTATTTTTGTAAATTTGAAATTTAATCGTTAAATCCCAAGTTTCACAAAATTATCTACGTTTTTCTAGAAATCGTAGCTAGTTGAAATTTTTGCACTCAACAATTGTCTCATGCAAATATTTTAGATGGGTCTAATTTCATTTCATTATCAGATATTTTAGCGAAATTTAAGATCTGACAATAAAATATAATCAAATTCACAAAAAAACACCAATGATTTGCTTTTGGGGGTACACAAAAAAATTAACTTTTTTTGCAAATCTTAAAATTATTTTTTTAAAAAAAGTGTTTTTGAATCTAATAGTACGACCATCTGGTAAATATTTGGTGTGATTCCCATGAGTCTCTTCGGTGGCGTAGCTAGGATCATCGGCGCCGTTGGGCAAACCCATTTGATGGCGCCTACCAATGATGCAGAACCTCGACCAAAATTTTTGGGTGCCACGTCCCTTTTTTGAGCATTTTAACGGTATTTAATGTCAATATTTAGTCAAAAATAATATCATAGTAGTCCGGTATAATACGGAACTAAAATCAACTTATATTTTGGGTAATAGGTACCTAAGTTAATTAAAAATAATACAACATAATATAATTAAAATTTATAATTTATTTTATTTAAAAAATCAGTTAAGTTAATAAATTAAGGGAAAACAGAGCGGCGGCGGCGCCTTCGACGCCTATTTTTCTTGGCGCCGTGGGGCCTTGCCGCCCCAGACCCACCCGGTAGCTACGCCACTACCTCTCTTTTTCTGATAAAAATATGTGAAAATTTTAGAGACGTCAAAAAATATAGAATAACCGAAATGAAGCCACTGTAATAAAATGCTGTCTAATGTGATTGCAAAAAGGTCGAAATCGAGAAGTAAAAGATACTGGACGCCAAAAGAGATCAAAAAAGGTACCGTAGGTGTCTTTAGGAAAGTAAGAGGAAGTTCATTAGTAGCACAATTACAGCGGAATTGAGCGACTTGGTATCAGAGACTAAAAAAACTGTTTGTTATTCAGAAATAGTGTAACCTATTTTACACTTTTTTTACGTAAGCGCTATTATGAAAGCTATATTTTAGGACTAGGTTTGTAAAAAAAGTGTAGAATAGTGAAAAATATTTCTGAATAACAAACAGACCTTATTTTATAATTAGGTGCAATTTATATTTACACTAAAATAAGCAAAGTACATATTGTTATAAAAATATTTTTTCTGTAGTTATGTAACGCGGGTAAGAATAAAATTTAAATAAAAAAATACTTATGCTGATACTAATTAATCTTTGACAGTTTAGTTTTGTCCATTTTTGCAGATTGTATGTATGTACTGCTATTAATTTTTATATTATTATAGCACATATAAAACTTATGTATGGATAATCCTACGGTTGCGAGATATTTATTATTGCTATATTGGCTATAAATTAAAGTAATTTCTATTTTGTGATAACTCATTTAAACTATGGTATGATAAATATTAGAAAACGACATACAAACATTCTAAGACAAATCAAAGGAATAATAAGACTATTATATATTGTTTTTTAAACTTTTCTTTCAAAAAAATAATAAAATCGGGGGAGTTTACTGGAAATAGTGTTACGTTCGAAAATTGGCCACAAGTTAGCGCACCCTCTAGTGTAAATAAAAAATTTCATGAAATCTTTTAAAAGTTTTAGACTTTTATTTAAATTTTTTTTGCTACGTCGCTTAATAGTGGTGGGGGAAGCTAAACAAAGTTAATCTTTTTAAATTTGGATAAAAATTAAGAAATATAAGGCGATATAAACCTTAAATAATTGATTAGCTTTCCCCACCACTATTATGCAACGTAGCAGAAAAAATCTTTAAAAAATTATATATATATATATATATTTTATATATATATATATATATATATATATATATATATATATATATATATATATATATATATATATATATATATATATATATATATATATATATATATATATATATATATATATAATTAAAATTGGAAGATAATTTAAATTAATATACAGGTCGAAATTTGAAGGAAATATTTTTTTTAAATGAACATTCATTCAAAATTCATTGTATGATATCCTATTAATATAAATCCAGTAATTCATTTATTAAAATTATTTTTCAAATGGGAGTATAGAGCTCTCAAATCAGTTGCATTTAAACCTCATCTTTGTGAATATTTGACATAAACTTAAATAAGTGTCAATTATTTAAAAGTTTTTGCCCAATCGGTGGATAGGCAGACGTTGATCAATAGAGTGGCCACCTAATCACCCGACCTTAATCATTGGATACTTTCTTTGGGTTATGTCAAAATAAGTATAAAAAGATAAGCCACACAGCTTGATATCCTCAAAATCGCATTCGTAATGCAATTAGGAATATTTCTCCAGGCACAGTTGAAAATGTACAGCAAGAATTTAACGATCGCCTGGTGCTGCAAGCTGTTAATGGGGCCACTTCCAGCATTTGATAAAATAAATTTCAAAAAATGTGGAATGTAATTATTAATCAATTTATGTTAAACAAAGTATTATAATTATTATTTAAAAGTAATTACTTCGTAAACAGTTAAAGATATGTATATGACATTATACATAAAACATGTCCAGAATTTTACGGAGAATCCGAAAGTGCTAAAATATACAGGGGTTCCATTTAAAAAAATATTTTCCTGTCAGATTTTGCACACTTATATCTACTTGATCAAATTATCATAAAATAAAATCGACGTGTCCAAAATTTTTTCGAAAAAAAATACCCTTTTTATTGATACTTATTAAATATATATATATATATATATATATATATATATATATATATATATATATATATATATATATATATATATATATTATACGTATTCAGGGTCTAAAAATAAACATAAAAGTCTATACAAATATAAGTCTGCAAGGTCTTCGTTTCCGAAATTCAGGCTGTTAAAATTTTTGTTTGAAAAAACATTTTTTTTTGAAAATTATAAAACCTAGCTTATGTTTTAATGCAACATAATTAAAGAACAATTATTTTATTGAAAATTAAAATACATATTGTTTAATTATTCATTTTGTTTTTTTTTTTTTTTAATTTTGCTATAATAAAATCAGATGCGTCGTAATTTTTTAAATTCAAATATTTCGAAAACTGTTGCTCATATCAACTTTTAACAGGTATACCTTTTTGACGTTAAAATGACAAAACAATTATTTAATTAACTTAAAAATGTAATACAGGGCCGTACCAAAAATTTGTGATTGTTTAAAATAGTAAAAAGACGTGTGGGTGCCACCCCCTACAAGTAAGAGCCGTATTAAAATTAGATTTGAATCCGTCATACTAAAAAATCCTCGGATACCAATTTTTACTTCAATATTTACATTATTATAGATTTTATTTAAAAAATAAAAAAATTAACTAAAAACTTTAACACCCTGTATTTTGGAAACGAAGGCCTTGCGGACACATATTTGTATAGACTTTTATGTTTATTTTTGGACCCTGACTACGTTCCTGAGTATTGATATTTCCTCATGAATCACCGTGTATATATGTTTGGAGATTTGAAGGAAAAGAAGAGATCTCTGCAAGCAGCAGGTTTCACAATCTAGACACTCTAGGGATGAAAGAGCAGACAAAATGAGATGTTCGAGGCTTTTTTAGATGGACGGTGGAAGGATGCATGACAGTAGCAGTTACCTTTGCTATATCTGAAAGCCGCTAGGGAAGGAAGGCTAATTCCTCGAAGTAAAAACGTGAAAATACATATAAAAGGGCAGGTCCCCTAAAGCTCATCTTTGAGCTAGAAAAGTTTTTTGTATTAGTGGGATCATTATTAATACAAACGGCTTTTCTTTAAAAGGAATCAAGAATGCCAAGACGCCATTACCAAATATAGAAACAATATTCCAAAGAGGGTAAAATTTCAGATACATAGAGAGTATACAGATTAGAACGTTAGAAATTCTTCTTTTTAATGCTGCTGTAGCTATGGATATAATGTGTTTATGCCAACTAAAGTCATTTATAAAATAATCGCTCACAAAGTTAAGATGCTCTTTGTTCTGTAGAACTTGGCAGCGCATAGGTAAGGGATAAGTATTGGCATACTTTTTCGAAACAGCAAACATAATTTTAACTTCTGTTCTTCTAGAACGGCTTATCCAATAAATGGGTAAAAAAGATTCTTTATACATCCAGTTATATATATAAAAAAATAGGGTAAGAAAAATACATGTTTATTTCTGAAGTAACTTTTTAATAGCCGATCACTATAGCACTTAAGAACATCATTATAGTGTCCACTATATACTGAAAAACATTATAATCAATTAGCTTCTTTTCAAAAAATACAGGAAAAAACATTATTTCTTAAAATTTTTAACCCTCCTATACACTAAATAAAGCTACAGCAGATATAACTAAGTTGGCCCAAATCAATCTATTTTGACGTCAGGAGTCTGTAATAAAATTTTGCAGACGTATTTTTTGGACACCTTGTATTTAATGATATCGCAATCTTACCCCCACATGTAGCTCCAACTTCCTGATATCCTTCTTGACAAACGCAGATACTGAGTTCAGGGTGCTGGTGTAAATGTGATACTTCTCTGGGAAGTTTTACTTCCTTTATCGATATGCAATCAGCATTGTCCACACAATCATCGGTCTTAGTACAAATATGATTTGGTCCTAAAAAACGTATTAATAAATAAATATTTAAGGACATTTACATAGATCCAAATAAACCATCGCATTTTGTAAGTTGTTACTCTCTTTACAAAAATGTATTTATAAATAAAACATTAACCATTTAAGAAATAAATTAAAGAATGATGTCCACATTGATGAACCTATCTAAACATAAACTTTATTCTTAAACTAATGACTTTTGATGTAAAAACAACTATTTTCAATATATCACTAATAATTTATACAGGGTGGGCCAACGAAAACGACACGAGGCTATTGTGGGCAAAACCCTAAGACCCCTCAATTTTATTTTTGAGGGGGACACTTAATAATTATAACTTATATTTATTATAATTATATCTTATACTTATACTGTACTCGGGAAGGGATGACACAACCCTTAAAATACCTTATTTAAAGACCTTTTGATTCCCTTTTCAACGATGCTTCGCACTATGTACTTTAAGTTAGTATTTAAATTTTAAAAATTTAATTAAATCAACTACTTTATTACAGACCACTGAGAGTTTATTAAAGACAAGATTTTCCGACATCATTTACCCATATTAAATCCGCCATTTTAAACTTTAAAAATTCGTGATCAGCGAACCTTAAACCAATATGTACCGAATCTAGCGTAAATCGGGAGAGTTTTGGATATTTGGTCCTCGATATTGAACCCGCCACTTTAAATTTTGCAAATCTGGCTTCGCATTCGTGATCAGCGACCTCAAACCCCCCGGATACTAAATATCAAGTAAATCGGTCAATTTTTTGTAAATAATAAGGTTAAAAAAAACGTCACGCGTCCATGAATTATGAGGGTGGATTTTCGTAATTTAAGGTCTTTTCTTTAAATATACATTTGGAAAATAAATAACATTTTTTTTAAATATTTTTGCTAGTGCTTTCTTGTTTTGTTTTTAATTTTAGACCTGCTTTTTGGGGTTAGGAAGTTTCTCTAATATGGTAGCTTAATTCTGACACCGAATTCGCGGATTGGTGATCCGAAAAAAAAGTACTTCGGGTCTATACTAATATTATAAAGGGGAAAGATTTGATTGTTTGTTTGTTTGTTTGCATTAAATAGGCTCTGAAACTACTGGACCAATCTAAAAAAATTCTTTTCCCATTAGAATCCTACATTATTCCTGGTAGGCTAGGAAAGAATTTTAGGAAACTCACCCCCTAAAGGGGGAGAATGGGGGTGAAAGTTTGTATTAAACTTCATCATTTCTGGACTTAGAAGTATAAAAATAGGTACTTATAGAGCGAGAGCTGGCTGCAAAAAACCACTCACTGTATCTATCGAAAAAATTATTAATTTAGAGCCAGGGCAAATATGGTGCATAAAATTGCTATGTTTTTTCTAAGGTACATTTTTTGGACATGAACTGTACCAATCGAGTAACCGCTTGAAACTAATTTTAAAATTTAGTTTTAAGTGAATAAAAAATAATTATAAACAAGTGCCCCGTTAAATCTGGTAGGTGCTAACCCCATGGCACGACACTTTTTTTTAATTTTTTTTTGTTGCTTTACTGTACCCATCGAGTAACCGCTTTAAACTATAATCAAATTTAACATTAGAAAAAGATGCATGGAGACGCTGTCCAAACTTGATGCGAACATTGGGCGTCTCAGTTATTGAACTAGTTCTGGTGCAGTGCGCACGTGTTAGGTTAAAGCATTTCAAAATTTTTTGGAGTATACTTATTAATTATTGTTAAAAAAGTGCAAAAAGTGCTTCGAAACGATAACAATGAAGGTGTTTTGTGTGGTCGTGCTAATAATTTGAAAGACTTCGATGAAGCTCATTTTGAAAAAGCAATGAAATTGATACATCTTATTCAATATCAGGTCCTGCACAGAAAAGGCCTAACTATTTCTATAAAGCTTTAAAAAATATTAAATTTAAAGAAGCCTCATTTGAGTAAATTGGAGAATGACAGTAAAGTAATGGTCAAATCATCTGACACGGACATTCTTGTAATAATACTCGGAAATATTCATAAATGTTGTTAGAAATATATTTAAGTACGATAGGATCAAAATCTAATGTAATAAATTTCATCAATTGCACTAAACTAGCTAAAAAACTCGGTGATCTTGTGTGTCGTTCTTTGCCCGGTTTTCATACATACACTGGATGCGATTATACAGCTAGCTTTTTCAGAAAAGGTAAAGTTAAACCTTTTCAAGAATTATTAAGAAATCCACAAGTTCAACAAGTATTCGCTAGTTTAAATAATATTGACGAAATTGATAATTTAAGAAGTATGGAAATATTGCCAAAATATACTTGTAAACTTTATGGAATAAGTTGTAACAATGTAAATGATGCGAGATTATTAATGTTTCAAAATCAATTTAAGTCAACGTAAAGCAGAATATTTTATGAAAAATGTAAAAAGATTTGATTCAACTCAACATCCACCATGTTGGAAGTCACTGAAACAAAAAATTTTACGAACCATTTACGTAACTTCAATATGGCCAAATGCTACAGAAGCTAAATGCATCAATTTCTTACCAAAACAATGCGGATGGACAGTTAATGACAATAAAATTGAACCGCTTTGATTCGAAGGTGATCCAACACCTCTTTTAGTTGAAGACATTGTTTTGGTAGAATTTGATGTGACCATGATGATAATCATGACAAAAGAGACGATAATCATGACAGTAGTGACGATGATCATGACGATAATGATGATGATGATCATGATGATATTTAATGATAATTCCATATATATGTTTCAATGTATATTTTTGGATATTTAAGTTTTTTATTAATTTTATATGAGAATATATGAAAAAAATTGCATTGAATTTCATTTTTATACTTTGTAAAATACTAGTATAAATTAAAAAAAAATACTTAAAAATCACTATAATTGTTCATCAGATGTTATTCATTTATTCCAATATGTTTCTATAATAGGTTGTATAAGTAATAGCATGGGACTTGAAGAAATATAAAGTATCGTGCCAGGCATTTGTCACTAGAATAGAAGTGGCACTAATGTATTTTTTTAATAAGAAATATTTAAACTTTAATTTGATTATAGTTTAAAGCGGTTACTTGATGGGTACAGTTAGGCATCAAAAAAAAAAAATTAAAAAGTGTCGTGCCATGGGGTTAGCACCAGATTTAACAAGGCACTTGTTTATAATTATTTTTTATTCACTTAAACCTAAATTTTAAAATTAGTTTCAAGCGGTTACTCGATTGGCACAGTTCATGTCCAAAAAATGTACAAAAACAGAGCAATTTTATGCACCATATTTGCTCTGGCACTAAATGATTTTTTCAATAGATACAATGAGTAGTATTATTTAAAACATATTTCATCCGGTTACTCGATAGGCCAGGTTTTTTGCAGCGAGCTCTTAGACTATTAGGCTTGTGATTATAATTAAAAATGATCTGTTTTAATATTTTTTGGATTACATCTATAGGGGAGATGAAAATGGGAGTAAAAGTTATATGTACAGAAAAATTGTCATTTTTAAAGTTGTAAATATGGGAGTTGGTAATTAGACTTCTGATTATAAAAATTATCTGTTTTAACATTTTTGAAATTACACCCCTTGCGGGGTGAAAGCTTATATAAACATTGTCATTTTTGATGTTGTAAATATGGGAATTGGTAATTAGACTTTTGATTATAAAAATTATCTGTTTTAACATTTTTGAAATTACACCCCTTGGGGGGTGAAAGTTTACAAAAAAATTTCATTTTTGAAGTTGTAAACATGGCAGTTGGTAATTATGTTTTTGATCACGCAAAAAAATAGGAGAGTTTTCTAAAAAAGTATTTAAAAAAACTTTCTTCTTAAAGGGGTAGAAGTGAGGGTGAAAGTTTAGTTTTTGTTTCTGGACATAGAAGTATAAAAATTGGTATGAGGGCTATTGATTACGAACAAAAATTATCTGTTTTAACATTTTTGGAATTACAACCCTTGGCAGGGGACGAGGAGGGGAGGGCAGGGCGAGTTAAACTGAAGATGAATGGAATATATAGAATGGACTGGACTTAGAAGTATCAAAATTGTAGGCTATTGATTACAATTAAAAATAATCTGTTTTAAAATTTTTGAAATTACATCCCTTGAAGGGTTAAAATGGGGGTGAAAGTTTTATAAAAAAAAATCGTTATTTTTGAAGTTGGTAATATAGGGGCTGCTAATTAGGCTTCTGATTACCCAGAAAAATAGGAGACGTCAGCTAAGAAAGGATTTTGGAAAACTTCCCCGTAAATGGGTAGAATAGGGGGAGGGTGAAAGTTTGTATGGAACCGAATTCATATTACAAAATAATAACAAATGAAATACGATAAAATAAAAATTGCTTAATTGCATGACGCGCGCTACACCGCGTAGTGTGTGACGGAAGACGAAGCGCGGGGAGCGTGATGTGATGTGACGCGATGGAGTTGGAGGGGAGGGAGGAGCAATATTCTGCGAAAACGGGAAAAACCCAATACAGCTATAATTGAATAGTCCACGCGGGCGAAATGCTAGTCGCATATAAAGTACAGACCACTTTCCTTTTTTTGTGTGGCACTGTAATTCACAAAATTCCGTATCATTCAAATCGTTTGACCTAGATTTATCTTCCTTAATTAACAAGAAGGGGTAAAATGCGCATGAGCAAATTTGTTCTTTTCTTTTTGAAATGGTGCCTTTTTAGTATTATTTTACGCTACTTGTTTAAAATTATGCTAATAAGTTTATGCTTACATGTATAGCAAACAAAACCTAATAAATAATTACATGGTCAGCCAAATCGGATAATCAATAACAGAATTAATTTTAATAATATGTTGAAGACCTTTGATTTCTTCTACGCACATTAACACGTCTAGGCATTAATATGATATGTTGTTCGATATCTTCTTGGAGAGAAGAGGCGTACTGCGAGCTCAACAATCTGCGAGATAGAATGTTCCACACATGTTTGATCGAAGAGATATCAGGATCTCCTGGAGGTCATGGAAATCGTTAATGTGTTGTGGATTCGTGAAGTCTACGGTTACTCTGGCCACATGCAATCTGACGTTGTCTTGTTGGGTTTTTCGATCATCTTAATATATGGAAAAACCTGTGGTTCAATTATTTCCCGAATGTCCCAAGGGTCGTCCTGTTAGCTTTTATAAAGACTAAAGGTGTACTGTTAGCATATCTGATGGCACCCCATATTATTACGCATACCCAAGCAAAAGTAAAATTCATCAGTTAAGATCACCTGGTTCAATTCCTGAACCGACAAAAGTCTGTCTCTTTACTATTGCAGTCACTTGCGTTGATGCTCAGGTCTTAATAGCAACACCTAATGGGAACGGTAAGAAAAAACCTCAAAACTTCTTATTCGTCAATACACTGTACGCATTCTAACTACCTCTTTGTGTTCTTGAAACCACTGATTCGTAATCTCCCGAGTTAAATTAAAACGATCTTTAAGGCTATAAGTCTTAGGCGGCGATCTCGGTCTCGTGTCCCTACCTCTGTGCCCTCGGCCTCTTTGGATCCATAACATTTTTAAAATGGTACGTAAAGATCGGTTTGTGTTTCTCCTAATTGAAACACATGCCGCCTAAAGGCATACGATTCTTCCTCTCTTAAAGTCACTAACCTGAGAAATAAAGGCAAGGCTTCGCACTCGAGGCATATTTTCCGGTAACTCTTTGAAACAAACTCTTTTTATTGGCCCTAGGTAAAGCTAAATATTTAATTATTTTTTACTGAACTGAAAATTAATACGCCGGCTAAATATTATTGTAATAAGATAATAAATACTAGGTGTACCTTTCTATGTCACTTGGTATATTAAAATTTATGATTTCTTACTGCACTTTAAATAGTATTTCGGACATTTTGTGGCGAAAGTAACCGTTTAGAAGAGAAAATCAATAAAAGGCTCAAAAGAAGAATTGGGAGCAAATTGTTTGGCTTTTTCTTTAAAGGTAGAAACAGTTTAGCAGTGGAAAAGTAGTTTCATAGAAGTTCTAAAAGATGAAAAGATTTGTCCTCTGAGAAAATTTGGTTCTAATAGTTTCTTGCTTTGATTCAAGCTTGTCCATTTTCAGGACTAGAATTTTGCAGAAGCTCTTGGTATAGTTGGATTCATGAAATCTATCTTAGTCACTTTATATGGAAGTATTAGTTTAATAATTTAAGGGTTTGCGTTTCCATTTGGTATTTCGAATATCGAACCCAATACCTAGTGGGATTGTATAGGTGTCTTGTAGACATATTTCAAAGCGTTTGTGAGAAGGAAAGCTTGAGTTACGTAAATAGAATAAATTACATTTCTTTAGAAAATCTATATTAATAAAAGGGTTCGTTGACTGTAAATATGGTAATTAATACATGCTTCGTTTTTGGCCATGTCACTTCAGACAATATTACAGCCTATTCAAGTCAGCCATTTGAAAGCTACCTTTTAAAAAGGTATGCTAATAAAACTATTTTTATCCTTTCCTTTGAAAACGTCATTTTCCAAGGGAAACCGATATTTTGTTCCGTAATGCGATTTTCATAGCCATAACGTTTTTATTTTATGACAGAAACACTTTAAAATAACTACTATGTAACAAACCATTTATGTAATTTTAAATATTGTATTTTTCTACAAATCTATACTTTAGTGGCGTTATTCTTAGGGACTTCTTTCTGTTTTTGTAACGTGGTAAACAAAAGAACTTAAATTAAATATAAGAATTAGATAAAATTTCACACAAATAGTATATAAAAATTATAGTTTAAAAAAACTATAAACTAAACACGCTTTTATAGCAAACCGAACTAAAAAGTAGAAAACAATTTTTAAGTATAAAAAATTAGTGTTACAGTGATTGAAAGTCCAATAATCAATATGATATTAAATGTTACAATTATTTTACTGGTTATTAGTTACCAAATTAGAATTATTATGAAAATATAGTAAATTGCAGTCTGTTAATCAGGGACGCAATATTAAACTTTTTTACTATAATTCAATTATTTTGTTAATAACCTAATTTTTATTTTAATTTTATTCCAAATAAATTAGTTATAATTTTTATTGGAATTTCTATCACTGCAACTCTTAATACTTAAAGCGTGTTTTTTAGTTTTTTAAAACTATAATTTATTTTCTTATTTTTTAGTCTCAAAACAACATAAAAAGAAATCTTAATTAAGAGCCTTGATTATTAATATATGTTTTAATTCATTTTTTAAAATTAAGTTTTGTTTTAATTTTAGGGTTCTTAATGGATTTTTTGACAATTTTTTCAAAGTTTTTTATTCAAAATTATTTTGAAATATTTTTTCAATGTTTTATTTTTCTGTTAGGGGTTGCAGAATACTGGCTTAGGTACTTCTTTAGTTTCTAAATTGATAAATTGTAAGCGCTGACCTATTAGTGGAGTAAAATTTGGAAGGAAAGTCGCTTAGTTATCGAGAAAAAAAATACCGGAGTAGAACCAAACCAGACTTAGTGGGATTCTTTAATAAGGTAATCGTGTACACGAAATCACTTTTTACGGCATTTTTTAGTGGTCGAGAACTTTTTTATTTCGAAAAAACCCAAAAAAAATCGGTTTTCAATGAAACACGTTTTTTAATATCTCCACTGCTATATCTCTAATAATATTTATGATATCAGGTTAATTTTTTTCAGATTAAAGTAGACACAATAACGCTTCGAACAACGTCCCACGTGAAGCTGATTCTTTTTTTTTTAATTTTTAAAATAGGCAGAAACTAAAAATTGTTATTTTCAGTAGCGTAATTTTAGGCAATCGAGAAAAAAGTTTATTATTGAAAATTTATACATACATGCTGCGTACAAATTGTAGCTAATGTTTAAAAATAGTTTTTAAAATAAAAATTTTTCATGTTCCCTTAATAATATTGAGTCAGTGATATTTTTTTAACGGGCCAAAGTCATAATTTCGCGCGCTCGGCTTAGTGAGCCGGCCGACTGCAATAAAATCTTACGGTCTGGTGGGAGTGTAGTAGTTTAAGTTTTATTAACAGGTTTAAACGCAGATTCTAGGGCTACTTAAGTTGTTTAGGAAAGAAAAATTTAAAATATTTAAAACAGGTGGGTAGATTTATAAACCCATTCAAAAAATATCAATCATTGTTATTAATTACCCACCTAATTAGTAGGTTTATTAGACTTTTTTTTGGGTGCTGGTAAAGAAAACCACCCATGGAATTTGTTATTTTTTAATTATACATTCAAGAGTTCATCATTTTTAAAACACTTTGAGCAACAAAAAATTGCGGATGCTTTATGTCTTTTAATTAAATTTGAGAAACATAGTACATAAAATTTAAACTGGGGCTTCGTTAAACTTTTTTTAAACAGGAATATATAATTTCTTTTTTGTTCCATATAAAGAGATGATACGTTGCCGTTTCTTGATGTATCTCTCCTTGAATAAGCAATGTTGCCAACTTATAAACTATTACCTAGTTCTGGTTAGATCTTGGGTAGTTCCGGTTAGGTTTTCCTCGTTAAATTGTAAATTTTCTTTCTTATAAATGCGCCGTTCTGGTCGGTCATGGTTAGTGCTGGTCAGTTAAAGCGACTTTTTATTTTCCTTAATAATTATTGTAACTGGCTTAAATTTTAAATATTTTTGATTTAATGAAAATAGTCCTAATGGAAATGGCAAAGTTTTTTATTATCAATTAATAATAATATTTCCGTATTGCAACATTGTAAACGTCTTGAAGCGGTGCATTTATTTATTACATGTAAATCGTAAATAGTTAAAATAAAATGTCAAATAATGACCAATTTTTATAATATCAATTGCGATTTTTTGTTTTGGTGAAAACCACTTTATCCGCATTTTTTGTCTTAGATAATAATATTTAAAGTAGATTATACCTACATTGCAAATTTAAAAATTGTCCAATTCCGTGGGTGATTTTCTTTACTAGACCCAAAAATGTAATATGTAAGTAGTTATTTAGGCGCTTTATTATTAGCATTTTTCGTAAAGTTCATCCATTTCTGCCTCAAAGTCTTTAATAATTTTATTGCAGGAACGGGATTTACACTCCCTACAACATTTTAGGCCTTCTTTCACACAAGTACATGTTGGAAATTTAATTTTGGGTTGACATAAAGCCATTGCACTACGTAGTATGGCAGCAGCTCTGAACATCACTACCAATACTTGCAGAAGAGGTAGATATTGTCGAATTATTTTCAGATAGGTTTGAGGCAGTATTGGGAACCATTTTCCTATTTTTGTGCGATTTTATGGTTCTTTCAGATATGTAGTGGCTGTAACATAATTTATGATATTTCGCATCAAACGCAAATAAATCTTCATAGCCACTTAATTTGGATATATTAATGCCATTTCTATTCCTAACAGCTTTATTAATTTTTTGATAGGTAGCTTTTCCACTACCTAAAAAGGTTCAGTAGTATGTAAAGAAATAAATACCCTAAACATTATTTATAAAGATAAAACTCATATTTTGTTTCATTACAAAATATTAACTAATATAATGGTACCAAATATACTATGTCGGTACATAATAATATTAAAATTACTGATTTAAACAGATATATTTTATTAAACTTTTCTTCTTACTTGTGTTGCAAAAAAGCACATTTTTCTAATATTGAACTATGGCATTTAAGTTTAGTGAAACAATAATTTGAAGGATCGGCGCCACTGTCTGATCGAAAAATATGATAATAGTTTTGAGAATTTGTGAAGGATTTACGACAGTCTATATGACATTTTATTTTTATTTCGCCATTTAAAATACCATTTTTTTGACAAAATTTCTTTTGCTAGATTGTCCTGCCTTTTTTTCAGCACTTGATTGTAATGATAACAATCCTTGAATTCTAGGTCTTTGTATCACAGATTTGTATCCATCATACACAATTTTCTTACAAATAATGCGCTTCATTGTTTTAGAATTCTTAATACATACAGCAAACTCTAAATTTCGACAATCACCACTACTAATGTATTATCTATTACGCACGCTATCCGCATGCGAGGTCTATTGGGTCCCTATGATACTTTTTTACGCCTGAAAAAAAAATCGCTGTTTCCAAACGGTACGCTCTAGGAAATTTTTTTTCAAAAACTTTTGTTATTCATTGGTTATATTTTCTTCGCTGCATGTATAAAAATATTTTCAAAAATAAAAAAGTTTATCGATTGGTGAAAATTTTAATACAAAAAATATATATTTTTAGTTTATCTGATTTCTAGAGGAATAAAAATGCGAATTGTGCCCAAACAGTTTATAGGGTTAAAAGCGCTACAGTATGGGCTTTAATTTGACACCAAAAATTTTTCGGTATCTTTGATAGTTTTAAAGTTATGGCGGTGGAAACAAAAAAAAATCAATTTTTTTATAATTAAAAAAAAATCACTTTTTATTAATTTAAAAAGTTCGAGACCACAAAAAAACGTCGTAAAATACGATTTCATGTGCCCGGTGACATACTCAAAGGAACCTAATTGGTTTGACCTGGTTCTACGCCAAAAAAAAAAAAACGACACGATAGACTTATGGAATCGCTCCGCTATATTGTTCTTAGGGTACATCTAACTTTTGATGCCCCAAGTATAGAACTTGGGGCATCTGCTTGATTTTTTCTTGGGGATTAATTTCTTTTTGATGTCGGCGTCGATTGGTGTGAAATTGATATTGGTTCTAGTGATTTTTTTTTGCTATATAAACGTGGGTCATTCAGAAGAGTTTTGTTTTCCTTATGGTAAACTGGTACTATGGTGATCTTCTTTTTGTTGCGATTTTTAAGAGCTTGTCGTTTGGTAAAAGTCAGGTTTATTTGTGGAAGCTTGGGTATTTTCACTACTTTTGCTACCTCTTGCCTAATCTCTTTAGCAATTTGATCTGTTACTGATAATAAGCATATCTCAATTTTGGCAAATATTTTTTTTCGTTTAAATTAGTGGCTGCTCTAGGATTTTCAAAATTTTTCATCTAAAAAGTGAGAAGTTGGACCCACATCAAAATATACCAGATGCTATTGGCCTCAAGGGGAACACTTTGGTAGAGATCGAACGCTGTAAGAACAACACCGATACGTCACGGTCTCATATGGCAAACTGATATAAAACCGTGACGTATCGGTGTTGTTTTAACAGCGTTCGATCTCTAAAGAAAATTTTCATTTTGGAATTTGCGAAAAGAAGTGAATTTTCTTTGTAGCGCCCCAAAGAAAATTCTAAGTTTTAAAAACAAATTCTCTATTTCTATTTTTCTTGTGAATTTAAATAAATTTTATCGTCCAAATTACAACTTTGGCAAAAATATCTGCTTTTTTCTTGAAATAAGAAGTTTCTGAAATATTTACATAAAAAAATTATTGAGTGGAAAAATGTCAACTGGTTATGGTTTTTACAATAACATAGATAATTTTGAGAAATTTTGGATTTGACTATAAAATTTGATCAAATTCACGAAAAAATTACAAATAGAAGAAAATCAACTTTTTTTCGTAAATTCCAAAACGAAAATTTTCTTTACGAAAGTGCTTCCCTTGAGACCATGGTATATACTTGATGTGGGTTCCATGTTTCAGTTTTTAGATAAATATTTAGAGCCGTCACTGGTTTTTAATATTTTAAAAGCTATTGGGAAGTTAAAGCCTTTACTTAGGACCTCTTTTGCAAGTAGTTAAACTTCTTCATTCTTATTCTCTAATGCTATGTCTGTCTCTGCTCTCCAAAAGGTTAGATTCCAAAGCCTACCTATTATGCATTTTGTGGCTTAAGAAGGTGACATTAAAGAAGCTCACGTTCTACGCTGCTGATGTGCCTCCGGATTTCTCTTATGTTTTTTTCAGTAAGGCGGTACTGGCTCTGCAAATGGCTTAGGACCTTTTGGTTTTTATGTGATATGACAGCTGCATTGTTAGAAGTACCTTGGTGTCTAAGTATTAATGAGGTAAGTAAGACTACAGAGTAGGGTTTTATCTTTTGATTCTTAGTCTTTCAAAAATTTTGGTCATCTTAAATATCTCTCCCTTGAAGAGGTGTAAAATATTATTTATAAACTGTTATAAGGTGTGAGTCACCCTGTATATTTTAATCTAATTTGTAGTAACTCAAATTATAACTGACCGACTAACAGATTTGACAAAATTATAAAGAGAACTATAAGGAATCTTAAATATTGTCACATGTACCCACGCTTTTATGGCACTTATAAATCAACACGTCTTTAAAAAAATAACAATTTGTAGAAACTTAATAAAAGATTAGCAACTCCATGTCAACAAAATCATATAAGCTTTTTGTCCCTTTTCACCTTTGCACGAAAAGGATATTAAATTTGTAAGCTATCAAAATTAAAGAGTTCGAAACGCCCACATCATTATAGCTAGATATTTCGAAGATAGCATAGCATAGCTAGCACATAGCTTGAAAGTTACGTGATACGTTCAGTCACGATATATTTAGCTTGCCTCCAAACTTCTTCATTTTTTACAATAAAATGTTAGGGCTGTATTTTCTTAAAGCCTACGTTTGTTCGTGATTAAAGCCGAATTTGACACTTGTTATTAATATTAATGTTGGGAAAAAAGAAAGTTTGAAAGGTCAGCGTCAAGACCCTTTCGCATTTTGTTGATAGGAGCGTTGCGGCAAAAAATACCTTTTATATCTTTTTAGGTCAATCAGATTTAACTTTGGTAATGGACTTTCTAAGGATATTTATTGTTTTGAATAAGTGTTACTTCTCATAATCTAAAAGAATACAATTTTTAATGCATTGCTTTCACGCAAAGCCAATTTTTATTAAAGGAAAATAATTGCTTTTTATTCTTTCTTTTATTTATCTAAGCTGTAAGTTAGTCGAAACTAAGCTATTTGCTTGTTTTTTTTTAAGGATTTAAAGTAAATTAAAACCAGAATGTACAGTTATGGAAACAGAAAATGTCGAAAAATAAATTAATTTTTAATGTAAATTTATTTCTATTCCTGTTTATTATGTAAGTAATCTGTAAAACTAAGCAGAACTAACCAATTTTGTTTCGATTTTTACAATGCAATATTAAAGTTTTTTTAAGGGAAAAAATTGTACTGGCAAATTCTTAATAGCAGAAGAAGTGGACATATTTATAAATAAGGAAATGGTTCCCCACAGCTAGTCTTTGGGCAAGAAAAGGAAACGTGGGTCGTTAATAAGGCGAACCGCCCTTTTTGGATGGAATGTAAAGAGTTGTTTGAGATGCCATTTGCTAGACATGGGAATAGATGTAGATATGTTATACCGGATGATCCAGGAGGGTGGTTCACCCTCTTTTTTGCATTTTTAAAGTTTACTAAATGAACCACAACTTTTAATTTTTAACTACTACATTTCTGAATTCCTAGGAACATTTTGCGTCTGACGTTACCCCATGTATCGAATTTTGACAGGTTTAATTTTTTTTTGATGTAGGTGGCCCTGATAGGCTAAAAATTAATATTTTAATGCCAATTAATTTGACAAAAATAAAAAACAACCTGGTATTGCTTTATGCTTTATTTGATCGAGTTTTGATATTTTAATATTTCAATATGAAAATACTCCATTTACTCAAACCGGGTGATATGAGTTCACTCCATCAGTAAAAATACTTAGTTAATAAAAAATATGTTTTTCCCAAAAATATTGGCATAGTTAGGTTTTATTTAGTTAAACCATTTTTTACACCTTGGTTTCGTAATATATTTTTTTCAAAACTGTCAAAATTTAACACATAAGGTACCGTTAGACGCAGAATGTTTCCGAAAATCCATAAATGTAAAAATACTCAGGGTGTCTGATTTAAAAATTGAAAGTTGAGGCTGTTTCCAGTAAAACCGGAAGTCACCGGAAGTCACGTGACTTCTCAAAAAAACTTAAAATTTGACAATATGTGATATACTCAAGTTTTATTTTTCTATTTTAAAAAGCGCAAGAAAAAATGATTGGGACTCTTCTCGATCACTCGGTATATTGTTGTGGCGGATTTATTTATTACAAAATATTTTTTGGGTAACTCGCCAGACATGTAAGTAGGGACCGCTTTGGTCCAGGTCTCAGGGTATAGATATGTGCACTAACAGACTGTAGAAAATCAATTTACCCTTACAAACTTGCAAATTCTCAAAAGAAATATTCAAAAAACCCTTTAAGAATCAAACAATTGCCAATGTTTCTATTACAACTAATAAATGAATAAATATATCACAGATTTACAAAAAAAGTTTTGAAGCAAGATTTAAATAAATTTTATTGGGGTTGTTATTTGATTTGCATATTTAAGTTTAGTTTATATTTTGTAAACGATGACGGACTTATCACCGAAGCATTGACAGATTTTTTGATTTTAAAACGTTTCTTGAGTTTTAAGATGATCTGCAAGTTTGTAAGGATCAATTTGTCGTTTGTGTATATTCTGTTAGTGCATATAGCTATACCTTGAGACCTGGGCCAAAGCGGTCTCTTTTACCTGTCAAGCGAATACCAAAAAATTATATATATATATATATATATATATATATATATATATATATATATATATATATATATATATATATATATATATATATATATATATATATATATATTAAATAGAATAGTGCAAAATATTAGGGTTCAATTGATGCAGATTTTACAGGCCACCACAATCTGGTTCAAAAGAGCTTTTAAAAAGCTAAGGCTATGAATGTGACGTGTTTATATGCCTTTGAGGCAAGGACAAGATTTTTCAATATAAAATACGAACTAACTTCTACATGCACATAGAATGGTGCATGTAGAACCTTTAAGGATCCTTATAAGTGTTGTCAAATCCTGTTAGAAAAGAATTGTGTAAAGTTCGTTTTGCAGTTCGAAAGATGTTTTGCGTAAAATTTTTTTGCTGCAGTTTTTCTTTTTGCGCATGTCCACTTTTTGGTTTAAAAAAATTTCTGCAATTTTTCTTTCATGCAAGAGGAATGCAAGCAACCTGGCTATTTTAATGATTATTTTAGGTATTTTTAAGGTAGCAACCTTAAAATATTTTAACACTATACAATTAAGTTAACTTAGAAGAGAGAAGAGCGTTGGATACAATTTGTCTACAAATAACAATTGGATAGTGTTAACGAACAAGAATCCAAGCGCCATTTTACTGAATTTGAAAATTCTAAAAATATGTTATTCAGAATACTATACCATTTTAAAATCAATATCATATACTACATGTCAGCTACGAAGAAATACTTGTTAAGCCAGAGTACAAAATTTTGTTTCTGTAATTGTATCACGGTTAAAGCTGAATATCCTATTTTTTTGTTTTAACGCGTGGTTCCTTGTACGTTAACGCTATCCAATTGAAAAATTTATTTGTGCATTAGAAGTAATACTCGAAAAGCTGGTGAAAAATTTTGAGTAGGTTCTTGAGGCACTTTGTAAATTTGTGCAATTGTCCTTGACGGACCCCTAAACATAGAAGTCAAGATCTGGCTGAATGGTAGCGGCTTACCAACCCTTGATTTTTTAAAATTCAGGGGGGTAGGGGGCCGCTATCCTTCAGCCAGACCTTAAATTTTATGTTTAGGAATCCTTTAAGGACAATTACACAAATTTTTAAAGTGCCTCAACAACCAACTCAAAATTGTTCCCTTAGCTTTCCTACTATAAAAACTGATCACTACTAAAACATATTTTCATCAAATAAAATACCCTTACCTAGTTGGGATGTGCAGTCGTTATTGGTAGGGGGATGATTATCCCCGCACAAACACATTCCTCTTAAGCATGTAGTATTTCTAAGAAATGAACATGCAGACTGATCTGTACATTTCCGTGCTTTGGCCACTGAAACAAAGAGAACAAAATTGGTAGACCCAGCAGATACGTTAAACACAAAAACAAATATTACTTAAAGTTTTGAGAATAAATCCCCATCAGACGGATGTTTATACATAGGGCAGATATCCGTCTGGGATTCCCCGGTTTTGTCCGAGTTTGAAATGCGTTTGTGGTCCGTCCGGAAAGGATCCGGATAAAACTCGGAGACTTTTTGTATTAAGGGAAATGCGATTAATTAAAAGATCAGCAATAAATTAAAACCAAAAATAATGCTTTTATTTATATTGTAAAAATATTTTTTAAGGGTTTTTAAAGTTTTTGTACGAAAGAAGAATTTAGATGATTGCAGCCCCATTTATACAGGATGTCCAAAAAGGTCCCACAAATAACTTAGGGTAATAAATGTAGACTGGTTCAAAGTATTTCGATTTAGAAAAAATTAATTGATTATGAAATTTAATTGTAAGAAAGACGTGTTGGGTAAGGTGTTGAAGTAAAAATTTAATTTTTGATTATTATTATTATTATTATTTCCGCAGTTTTCAAGACATTCGTACAAAATTAGGGACAGGGCTTTCCTTTACGTAGGAAATACCATTTTGTTTAAAATTTTAATGTTATTTTTAGAGAGCCTCTGTGCATTAAATAATGTATGAATTTGTGCAAAAATCGCAAAAAGCCAAGATATGCTCTAAATAACAAAACTTATAAATTGATAAACTATGCACTAAGCTTTAAATATAACACTTGCCTGTTAGGGTAGTTAGAAAAACAACGACAAAAATATAAAAATTGTTCATGTTGAACGGCTGACCGAAAAATAGATAGTGTTGTTAGCTGAAAATAGATATCTAGAAATATTTGAGAAGATATTTGTTGGAGACATCCCTGCCTTATGCCTTAAAGTAGCATATTTTAACTCGCGTGTCACTTAAACATAAATTTTATGTTAAAAAATATTTAAGTAGTAAGGTATCAATTTTGTCTACTAAACTAAAAAGTACTAAAACTTCTCCGGGCGACTTTTATAAAGTAAAGTTAACTTTACTCTTGGAGTTATCGCTTACGCAAGAGGTATTTATAAGTTTCGTTTTATTCGAGAGGACTCTCTCCTCTCGTCTTGGCTTGTCTCGTCAAGACGAAAGATTAATTTTTTTCTTGTTCAAAGGTTCAGGAAAGGACGAGAGAATACTCTTCTCTCACCAAGGATCTATTGTTCTCTCGAGGTTTCTGGTACCTCGGCCACTATGGTAATAAAAATATTTGCTTATATGAAAATAGGATTTTAAATTGGAATTAAATAATAAATAATAAAAAGTATTAAGGATGAAATATAATTTATGAAACAAGGACTAAGTATGCCGAGATATATTTTATTTTTTTGGACATAAAAAATTGTATACATACAAAAATTATTAAGCGCATAGTTGAGCATGTTTTATAGAGGACAGTCTAAGAAAATGTGGCAAATAAAACAACAGTTAGTTTTATAGTCTCCTAAAAGTTTTATTTTGAAATTAAGTGACAATCACAAAGCAGTTTTTTTAACAACCCGTCAAAAAATACTGTGTTTTATAAAAAACTATGACGTATTCATAGTTTAAGTTCCTTTATAGAAACGGTAATCTTTTTAAATCGTTTATTTTAATTTGTTGGTAGCAGAGAAATACCCTTTGAAAATTTCAAATTAATAAAACGATCCTTATGTATGACCTAAATTATTCCTCCTATAATTTCTATTGAATTTGCGGTAGGCTCTAGGTGAAACATTGTAACAAATTTAATTTAAATAAAACACTGTGTAGCCAAATTTTATCAGATAGATCTGACACGTTCTCACGACCATCAAAGATTTTTAGAAGAATGGCTTAATAAAATAAAATTATCTTAAACTTACACAGATGGCTAAGTAACATTTTATGGCACTAAATAGAATCAGCCTAAGATGGGTCTACAATCTGTTTGAGTATTTGTAAGTTGCTTTATTCTTATAGATTTCTTAATGGCCAAAATTTTGGCCATTAAGAAATCTATAAGCAATAAAGAAACTAACAAATACTCAACAGATTTGTAGGTACGCCCATCTTAGCGCTGCAATTAACATAATTAGTGCCATAAAATGTTTACTATAGGCCATCTGTAGTTTAAGATAATTATTTATTTAAGCTCATTCTTCCTAAAAAGATCTTTAAAATGTCGTGAGACCGAAACATGTCAGCTATCTGAAAATTTGTGAAACTTACACCGAGTGTTTTATAAATTAAAATTTATTCCTCCTATTATTTTTACAACGAAAGTTATTGTTTTAATGCATTGGTATAAGCAAACGTTCCACTACTGAACGATATGGTTTTGTATGAAACGACGATATTGACGCTAAGATCTGAACAATATTTTTATAAATTTTTGGTAAAAACGCCAAATTGTGTATCTTGACAAAATCTGAATTTTTTAGGGTATGAATGCAATCAAGTAATATTTGATCCTAAAAAACCTGCAAAAATAATGTTAATAAAAAAAGTAAATGATATAAAATCCTGTCTGGTCTTTAACAATTCAACAGTCTTTATTAATATTTTCTATGTTGAAAAGCGTTTTCCTCCGAAATCCACAAATTCAAGATATACACACATAACTTGGGCTAAGTTCAGAAATAAATACAATGATTAAATTGTTAGTCACCAAGATAGAGCTATACCTTTTCCGAAATATAATAAATTTATACTTTAAAATTTTGAAAAATACTAATAAAGCAACTGTCAAATGCGACGCTCAAGAAAATCTCATTTAAAGGGACAAAAATAATAAATTATCAAACATTTATACTTTTAGGGTCGAGTTTCAATTTTAAACTTTAAGATTTTTTAAAACTTTTGATATAAAACCAAGTAGTTTTATTGACTTTTAGCTAAACATCTGCAACAACCTGTCGTATATTACTAAAGATCTGGGGCCATTATTCTCGAACCGAAGAAAGACCAAATCATGTTGATTCTGTCTACTTCGGGGCAATTTTATTTTCCATCTCAGTTCGTATTCCTTTTCTAGGAAAGCGCATCCCTAACGAATTACATATCTAGGATTCTAGCATGACCTAGCGAGACCACTAGCTGGCATAGTAAAAATAATTTCTCAAATTTAGGGCTATTACTTCAAGCAAAAATGATATTCATAAGAAAAGCAGCTTTTAACAGTTAATAGTGGTCTGTCTAATCGGTACAAATCCCTCGTTTGTCAAGTATAAATTCACTTTTAAAAGCCTTATAAACTTATTAAAGGTTTAATTTTCTAGGCAAGCTATTTAGACGTTTTTTTATTTTTCCTATGTGGTTAGCTATTAGACCCTCACATGTTATCTTTGCGTCTTACCCCGCCTTATTGGTAATACATGATGATATATCCAAAACCTACTTCTTGTCCAATCCTAACTTAATCGTTGGGTTGTAAAAATAATCTAGGAACTGGCACATCGATCCCCCAGTTCAAAGTCATATTAATTACGCAAAAAAGGTAGTGTAATTGGGACGATAGTGCACAAATCATAAAGGTACAATTTCATCAACAAAAAATTATAGTTAATATGATTGTAAACTATGTTATCGAATTGTAGAGGTCGTAGGGAGCAAAAAATGAATAGCCTACTGGCGGAAAATATCTAAAACCGCCACTGACACAGGTCGCATTAATAAGTTAAATTCATAATTTAAAGTTGGGATTCTGCAACATCCCCTATATTCTCCAGACCTGGCAACTGCAAACTATTACGTGTTTGATCAAAAGAAAAAAAAAGGCCGAAATTTTTCTCGAATAAAGAAGTAGAGTTGCACGACACGGCAAACATTTTTTTCAAGAGCTTAGAAATGCAGTTAAATAAAAGAACCAAAACATTTACATTTTATTTACTTTTTTTGCTATAACAGAAGTACTGTAATTGAGAAAAAATCGCACCTTAAAGTTTTTGCAGATCTACTCCTAATGGGGTTTCTGGATTTTAAAAAATGTGGTCTCTCTTTTCCATCTGTCTGTCGGTCTGCCTATCTATTGGCGACATAACCATTATTTAAAATTTTTAGTTTTTAGTTAAAAGTTTCAAAAAGTAATTTTTTTTTAAATAAAGAAGTAGACTTGCTTTGCAAAGCACAATTTTTTTAAAACGTTAATAAAAGTTTCAATTAATAAAAAAAAAACATTTGCATTTTTTTATAGGAGGATAAAGATTAATTCATAGATGTTATGTGAATATAATAAATTCTCTCGAAGTGACAGGATGTGCTTAATTTAATAAATTTGTTTAATTATTTTATGGTTTTCCTTATTGCTTATTATATCAGTAATTCTAATTGTTTTTAAATCGTTACAAATTATTATTAACGTAATTCCGAGTGACAGAAAGCAAACAAATAAATAATTAAAAATGCTGCATTTATTTTAGTGAAAGCGATGAAGTGTAGATAAACAAATCAAAAGTGTGTGAAACTATTTCTCTACCTACGGTTTGTAGGTGGTTGAGTCTGAGATTTTCCAAAGGTAGAAAGTCCATGGGCATGGTTAAATCCAACTAGCACCAGAAGAAGCGGAATGGACACTGTCACATAAAAAGCGTTCATCCTGCTAGAAGAACGCAGCAGAAGAAATGGATTTGGTCACACCAGGAATAGCCGAAGTGCACTAGAAGTCCGTTTCTCTTACAAAGAATCACAGCCAAGTGGTCAAAGTTGCGTGTCTCGATTTACCAGAGGGTCTTGATGTAGCACTTGCGCTAAAAGGCATGCACACGTGGATTGTATGTGTGTGAGTGTGCTAGTGGGTAAAGTAGAATTACTTCTTGGGGATGGATCTTAAGACCGATAACGCCAGCTTCGTGGGCAATGCGGCGCCTGGACATACTAGTTCAAGCAATTTAGGCAAAAAAACAGAAACATTTTTATTTAAAGACAAAATTATAGTTTTATTTATACAGGGTGATTTGGAACTTATTCCTTAAATTTAATGGCACATAGGCCATAGGAATAGGTTTCGGTTTTTATATAAAACTAATATACATTCCTGTATGAAAATTGCAGTCACAGTCAACAATCTATTTTCTCTGAATTTACCTCTGCATTTATTTATGAAATTTATTGTAACCAAAAATTATAAAAGAATAATAAGGGCGATTGTAAAAAATGGTAGACTTAACAGATAGGTTTAAATATAATACAATTTTATTTCTCAGAGCTTTGAGAACAAATCGCTCTTACACGGTTGTTTATACATAGAGCTTACATCCGTACGGGATTCCCCGGATTTGTCCTAGTTTAAAGGTCGTCCGGAGACAGCCCGAAAATGGGTTTTAAGAACGCTACAGGTGAAATCCAGACACTTTTTGTGTCAAGGCAAATTCTAATAGTTGGAAGATTAGCTATAAATCTAACTTAAGTTAAAAAATAACTTAGGAGAATTTGATTTCGTTGTGTTAAAAGTCCTCAAAATTGCTCATTTTTATACTAATTTAAAATTGGTGGACAAAGAACTACTTAAGCCTGTGTAAGTTTTATCTAAGTAGTCTTTTAAAAATGCGGTTTACGGCACTACAGACAATCCCCGATATAAGTGTGACATCACGCGACGTCTATTGTTTTTACCTTCAAACATATCTGCTAGAGGCATTCTTGCCGCTTGACCGTGCAAACAAGCATGCGAAAAAGAAAGAAGATAAGAGTATTCTCGCTCTGCCTGTTTATATTGGGCGGTGGGGCCGAGAAAGAAAGTTTGTACTCTTATCTTATTTCTCTCTTGCATGGTTGTTCGCACGGCCAAGTGACAAGGTTGCCTCTAGTAGATATATCCTCGAAGGTTGTGATAGGTTATGCTGTATCTAAACAAACATGGATTGTTATGGAGAATTTTCTTTTTTTTTTATTTTTGTTATTTTAGTGGCACTATTTTAGTTATTTCATATAATTTTTATTAAAATGGAATACGAGGAACTTTTGAGCAGAAATTCGACCGAGTGTAATTTGTGAAAAATGTTGTTTTTGTTCACATATTTTGGGTTTGTTTTGAAAGCAAATCACAAGTAGTCACAAAATCTGAATCATAAATAGCCTAAAATAGTCACAAATAGTTTAAAACACAAATAAAACAATCCCAACACAAAAAACGCTATAATTTATGGATTGGATACAGAACCCTGACCATATCTTAAGAAAGATGGCGTTATGACGTCACTACTAAATGCGCGTATTGAAGAGTTGCAAAATTGCCTTAACATTCGCATTCACATTTTTCTGACTTTTCGAACAAGAAACAGTAAGTCTAGTTCGCCAAAATTGTGTCTATAGAGCATAAATCTGCATAAATAAATTGAATTTTTTTGGCATAGAAGGTTCTAAATGAAATGAAAAACCAAAACTTCTGTTTAATTGCGATTAGGTACTAGACGTCTTTCTTTATGCGATAAAGGTTGCATTAAGAGTTGCATAGCAGATGTGACCTTCCCTAATAAGGCTGAAACACGTGTAGCTGACTTGACCGGACCCAGAGCTTTTCATTGATTTAAAAGCTTTGTAATTTTGAAGCAATCTAAGTCAGTAATTATAATTGACCAGAACCTTTTTTTGTTTTATTCACAAGCCCCTTAGTCCGAGAAATTTTTACTTTATTTAAATAATATAACAAAATATAAATGTTCTCCATTTAAAATATTCCAATTTAGCTGGACTAAACCAACCCGTCACGCAAACCATTGCGTCACAGCAATCCGGCAGAAATGGTTGGCTGACCCAGACCTAATCTACAATTTGTTTTACCGTCACCCCCCTTTATTCTTGGCTAAATTTAACGTTCCTTGTTTGGCTTTAAATGTCAATCTTCAATGCCGCACTTACAGGTTGTTTCAGACCTGCAAACGCCAAATCGAAATGCACAATCTTAAACATTATCAAATGCTTTCTAGATTTATTTTGCCGCATTTCTTTCTTCCTTCCAATTTTATCGCTATAGTTTCTTTATATGGCATGTTTTCAATCTTTGAATATTGAACGTGAATTAAATGCAAATGTACGTGTAAAAAAATCATACATTAATATATCTTTAAAGAAGATTTTCTGCCATTAAGAGGATACCTTTGGTATGTCTGCAAAGTAGCTATACTTGCCTTATAATCTGTCACTTGATTGAAAATGACAAACAATAAAATAAACTCTTTATGTTATTATAGCAGTAATGTTCAATAAAAGTTGTACTTTTTAAAGTGTTAATCAAAAGCAATATAATCACGTAAGTCGACTTAGGGTAACTTCTCAAAAACCGAAAAACTTTAACGTTGAATTTTATTAAACCTATACAGAGTCGTAATTAAAGTATAACAATGAATAAATCTGCCTAATATTCAGATTTATTTACGTCTGAATATATTAAAAATGGTAATATTTATATCGATTTATAAGCACAGTAAAACGTATTTCTGAACCCCTATGATAACTTTGTTCTATTAATAAAAGTTTCGTTAAATAACATTCCATTTTGGACTTAGATTTGCTAAAAATAAACATATTGTAGTTAAACAATTTTTACTTCTTTGGCAAGTAAAAGGTATTGTAATCAAAACTGCTAAAGTACTCTTAAATAGTACTTCAAGTTATAAGTACCAAGTATTCATTTGCATTTAAAATGACGTACTTGATACACCCAGTATTTTACAAGTAAATCAAGTAATTGAAGTAAACAAAGTACTTGAAGTAAAACAAGTCTTGAAGTACACCAAGTGTTAAGTAACATTTACTTAAAGTAAATAACAAGTACTTGAAGTAATTAAAAGTACTTCAAGTAAAACAAATTATACTTGAGTAGTATTTTTTGTAAGGAAGTTAGAGGGTTTATTCCTCAAAACGGGGTTTTCCAACAATTGCTAAAAGCTTTAAGGACTGAGCGCTACGTCATTGGAAAGTAGGCCAGTCGTTCAAAACTATAATTAGGAAAACAATTAGGGTTGCTAAGTGTCCCGTTTTAAGTCGGGATCTTATGCATCCGATGTCCGAAATAATGTAAAATTTCGTATGTAAATGTATGGCAACAAGCCTACAATGCCGTACTCGGGTGAGCGCTTGGGCCTTAAACTATTATAGGAAATATTGTTTTTTTCCAAAACGGGTTTTTTTCTGTGGTTGCCATCGGGTTGGCGTTGGCACCCGTTGGCATCCAATACATCTGTCAAAAGCGAGTGTTTTTATATGGGTGCCTACAGCAGGTTGGCACCCAAAACCCATTCTTGGGAAATATTTTAATTTCCCATTAACACAAAATCAAGTCAGAATAATCTAACTTCAATTTTGATGTCGTTTCCATTTTATTAGTGGAAATTTTGTTTAAGTTGCCTATTAAAATACAGGTGTTTTCGTTCAAATGAAGGTAATAATGAACGCATTCACAATACGAAATAGTTGGGGAACCGCTCCATCAAACGTCGAATCGCACCATTAGAATATTCTTGAACTGTCACGTTTTTGACATTTTCGGAAGTGATTTGTTTCGTATCCTGAATGCGTTCAATAATAAAATTGTTATGAAAAATGGCTGTTAGTATTCATTATTAAATATAACAAATTGGGTATCAAAATAAAGGATTTTTTAAAGGATTGATTTCGAAAAAAGAACAAAAAGTCTAATTATTAGTAAAAGTTGCACTTGTCTTGCTGTTGGATCCAATTCAAATGAGCGCTGTAATGCAATACAATAGAAACAGCAGCGGTTGCGCGTATTTCTTGTTTTAACTTGTTTGTATGATTATCTAAGGCGTTTAAATTCTAGTACTTGGTTGATTTTTTTCTTTAAGTACTTTTTATTTACTTGAAGTATTGTTTTTACTTCAAGTACTTTTTATTTACTTGAAGTACTTTCTTTACTTAAAGTACTTTTTTTACTGGAAGTACTTTTTTTTACTTCAAGTACATCGTAATACTTCAAGTACTAAAATTAATACTTCAAGTAAATTACTTGGTCAAATCAAGTAAAAATCCAAGTATCTTCATAAAAACTAATCAAGTACAAGTACAAGTACCTCCTAATATAAAGTACTTTAAGTAAAATTTTACTTGAAGTACTTCAAGTTTTGACAGCTCTGATAGTAATCACGGAAAAATCGAACTCGAGATTTTGCAGATCCTCAAATTTAGATCATAAAAATTATATGACCAACAGTCCATTTCACTAGACTGTCGATCTGTCATTTTGTTGGCACTCCAACTCTAAAACAGCTTTATCAAGACAGACAATGATCAAAGGTTTTATTTTTAGGGGAAGAAAAACAAAACAATGTACAAGTGTTTTAGACTTTATATTAGTTATAATATTAAGGTACATACAATAAATACATAAAACGCATTTCTTTTTATCACAAAAAAATATCAGTCTATTGTCTGAAACTCATGAATAATAAAATTTTTGGTTTGTTCTATTTTACTTATCTATGTTTCTAGAGTTAAAAAAAACTGTTACCTTAAGTTACTCTATTAATACTTAAGAACTTATAAAAGTAATGGAAGAATTAATCAAATTTGTGTATATATAACTAAAACTATGTACAAACATATGTACTTAGTGGTGATGATCTCAAGGAGAAAATAAATATTAGATCCACTGGAGGATAATAATAAGTAGTAGGTATGCTTAAAAGCCCTGGTGATTTATGTATGTTTATAAGTACTGCCGTTGCCTAAACATCACTTACTGAAGATGGTTGAATAATCATCAGAAAGTTGGTATTTTAAAATAAATAAATAAAATTTAACATTTATTACTATTATTTTACATTCTGGACGAAATCCTCTTAAATTGTTACCAAAATTTTGAAAAAGAAAAAGGAACAGTCGCTTGATGTATAAAGGTGTCCGCATAATTTTAGACCAATCTGAAGACCGACGCCGACGTCGGGGTTAAATACGAAAGATTTTTATTCCAAGTGATCTGCACAAACCTTTTGAAATTTAGCTATTTACAAAAGCTCAGACAAATCATTTACCCAGTTCTTAGTCTACAGAATTTGATTTCAAGACCCTAATATTACTACTATTTCTTCTTGATTGATCTGCACAACCTTATGGTCTGTTCACACACGTACACGTACTTAAAACATTGAACAGAAAACATTTTACCTTGACTAATTTGCATTGATCGGGCTTGGGACTGGTCGGGTGGATGATCGGTCTTAGCCTCTATGGGTTCCTGTATCTATTTTTTTCGGAGCTTTGGACCTTAAGCAAACACAATATTTTGAAACATTATTAAAAATGATGTTACAGATGTGTTACAGTGTTATAGAAATTGATATATAAGCTTAATTAAATAAACATTTTAATTGATAAATAAAGGAAATTATACTTGATAAAGAAATCAGGTAAAGCGTATTATTTTTGTGTACACATAGATATAAGCGTTACAAGTAAATGTTTAGTATGGATTTATGATCATAATTAAATTTAAAATCGTGGTGTTAAAACAGAAGATTACCAAGAAATTAAGAAAGGAGCTTTCAGTGGCTGTGTACAACCACGGTGCTACTCATTTTGATGTGTTAACAAATGGTCCTTATTCTATTTCTTGAGTCCAATTTTTGACCGATCTCTCAGGTCCATATGTCAAGTTTCTGGGATACAATTGTGCTTAAGTTTATTTAAAAGGGAATATGTTATTATTTTTAGGACCTTGCTATATTTCTTTGATATTACTCAATAAAGATATCGAAATCAAACGCTAAAATTCGTCAATATCTAAAATACCTAATTAATCGTAATATTTTAACGAAAACATTTCAACTGCGTCTAGGTTTTACATTAAAAAATTTCTAAATAACGTGTGCAACAAAAAAAAAACAAAGTTATGGAGAAAATTTAGTAGCAACGATGCTAAAATTGTGTGAAATTGGGCAACATTAAAAAAATCCAATTTTTACGCAATTTGCCGCCAAAAGATGAACTAGGTATTTCCGGAAATGACAGCATTCATCCTTTAAGGCCGACATAGATATTAAATAAACCTTAGGCTTGTTATATACTTTTACTTCTACACTTGTACTCAGCTGTATCTTTTATTTTATTCGTATTAGAAGAAATAAATAATTTGTTGTTATATAGGCTCACTATAAACCTAGGTCGCTAAATTAGGTCATTTGACATTAAGTTCAATTTAACCAAGATACTGTGAAAAATTACCTAAATATATCTTCTGTATGTCAATAATATTTTACCTGACATATACCTAATAAACCTATTTATCCAATTAAAAGAAGTTTAAAGAAAATTTATAGTACCTAGAGCTGTCGCCTTAAATTTTTAAGCTAACCCTAGCAGTTAACGTTAAAGCCTGCTAAAAGATTAATTTTTAAGAAACATGCAACTTGATCAACCTGATGATAAGCCCATCGTTTTAAATTTGGGTCAAGACGTTTCCTTTATTTAAAGCTCTATCAGTTAAGGAATGAACATAATTTAAATTTAATCTTTAAAACCTAATTTTCCTTCTTCTGGCCATAAAAAGTAATAAATAAATTTTATGCAGAAGGAGCTCCGGGGAAGGAAGGTTGAGATATCAAGACCGAAGTTGGGGTACTTCCACATCCCGTCGTTGTAGTGGTAGGGAGACTACTGGTTGATTTCTGTTTTTTGAGAAAGCACCAGGTCAATCCAAAGGTTCCCTTTTCTATATATCTTTGAAGGACATAGACAAAAGGGTCCAAAGTGAAGTAAAAAGACATTAACATATCTGCTATACGCATAAAAGTAGTTGAGGCTGCCGATTTATCTCCTAGTTGGACAATCGGTACCGTTATCTGAAAAATAAATTGGATATTAGTAAATAGATGTAGTATGTAGGTCATATTTATTTACAAAATATAACATTTTATCTTTTAAAATTAAAAATAATAAGAGGTACCGTGGGCACTTGAACAAGTCAATGAATATGCTATATCTTGTTCAGCTTTATGAATTATAAATGTAGTTTTTATCTGATCACCTATACAGGGTATTAATTCTTTTATTTCTTTATAATCTTATTTAAAGAAGACAAATCTAAGTTAAAAAAGAATGGGGTCAAAAAATTTAATTTATGATATATTCCGTCTAGCAAAATTAAAAGCATTATTGGAAGCTATATAAATGATTTCTGTTTGTATATACGCTACACCTTTTTCAGCACAGTTGCGGCTCGTGGGTTAAAAAGTAAGGGGTTGCAATTCTAATGTTTCTTTAAAAAAAAAAAAAATTATCACAATGAAAATAGACATACAAAAACAAAAAAAATGTAATAAAAATCATACAAATGGCTATGTTACAAATATTTGAGTTTATTTAAAAAGAAATTGCATGCGACGATCTTTAGCCTCAGCAAATTTATCATTTACTTTCTGGTTAAAATCGGCTTTCAATTAGGTTTTTTCTTTAGAAAGCAATTAAACTTTGCACCGAATTCATTTTGAATTCTAAAAAAATTATTAGAGCACCGCGCAATAACCAAAATAACAAATTATACTTCAATAAATCGTAAATCAGCCTGCGAGATAAACAAAGGTTTGCACTCGGACTGCAAACCGCATGGTGCTTAGGAGACTAAATTCAGCACCCAATGCCAAAATAGGCAACTTCATATACTTACGCGTACTCGTAATGAATCCAATTGGGTTTTATTTTGATTGCAACCATCGCATCGGCATCGGCTTCAAGGATGCGACGCGCTATTATATTAATGATATTTTAGCGAAAGTAGTCAAGTTATTTTAATAATTTGGCTGTTTCCAGATAATATAAATACAGATTTTCAAATAAATTTTAAAAAAATGTGTATCTATGTAATGATTAATATATATTTTTTAAATTTTATTTTAAACCTTTTTTGAGGGTTGCGCAAACCTGCAAACCTAAGGAAGAGCCGCCACTGTTTCAGCATCAGACTTTTGCATTATTTTTTATCGATTAATATTTTCAAAACAATAAAAAAGGAGCTTTAAAACAAACTAATGTTTGGCAGTATTTGTATATTGCCTTGTAATCTGATTTTTAAACAACTAAAATAAAGTAACCAAGGTTTCCACAACATTTTAGACTGATTATACTACTGATCTCCAAATGAATGTTACATACACACTCACTGGTACGAACCAGGTTAAAATAGACCCATCTGCGCAAACTGGGTTTGCGCAGATGGGTAATCATACAATCTGTATGAGCATTTGTAGAGGATCCTTGGTAAAGTAATTCTATACTTACAATTTGTGGCCCCCAACAGACAACAAAAATAATTCGAAATATATGCCATTAATTTAGCAAATGCGACTTCTTCAGGAGTTTGATGGTGCCTGGGACATCCTGTTCTGTTGTTAACTATTATTGATCTGCTAATTCGGCGGACCAAAACTCTATTCTGGGATCTTATTTTTGATAGCTCAAATACCACCGCAATGTTGCATAGAGCTATACTTATACATTCTGAGAAAGCTAGAAAAAATATACAAGTATGAGTTTCAGTGAAATATATTTTTCGGATTTCCATTGTGTTCAATTTATATAAAACACAACGTTTTAAGTAGTCAGTATCTTCAGACCCTTTCAGAATACTAAATATACAAGTAAAAAAAAAATGATATTTCTAAAATTAAAACTTATTATTTGTTCATTTTTAATTTTTAATTAACAAATTGTTAAGGTTTTTAAGTAGCTAACTTCAGTAACTAGATAACTTATATTATGTTGATACCATGCAGTTTATTTTATAGAACCTAAAGTTATAATTAAAATTTGATTTCAATTTCATGCCAAAAAGAAGTCGTCGAAGAGTTCCTAATTATTTTTATCACCAAATTACCTTAGAAAGAGAAGAATGTATACATTTATTAGTAATTACCTAATTATGTGAATATTTGATGTGTTGTACTGTAGTGTTAGTCGGATTTTGTCCATTTTTGTCAAACATTGTTAAATAAATCGCAAACAAGATGTTAATACAAGTAAAAAATTGAAAATATTGTTTACACTGTTACTGCAAAAATATTTTAAGGTGTGACCGAAATAACTCCATTTTATCCAAATATACAGGGTGTCCCAAAAGGTATGGTCCAAAGTTTGGGATCATGTAGATTGGATCAAAATAAGGTAACAACTTCATATAACTTTTTGCTTTATGTCCCTTCTTTACCGAGCTATTAGCTCTTAAAGGTAAGAATTGAAAATCGATTTTTTATTAATAACTTTTAAACGGCTTGTACTATGAGGAATTTTTTTGTTGATAAATTCTAGCTAATAACTGTCTTGCATTAACTGCTATAAAGATGCCTCGAAACCATTAAAGATGCCAGGTCCGGACTATCAAATTTGTAAAAAACTTCAAAATTTTTGCAGTGTTGCCATATTTAACATTTTGACCTTAGTGGTAGATTCCCCTGAGTTTTCTATGGAAAAAAGGTATACTTTATCTTTCTTGATTGGACGAGCGGTTTTCGCGTAAAATGCATTTAAAATCATTAAGGTATACTCGAGGGCTCTTAATAAGATATACCCTGGGGCTCTCAATAAGGTATATTTAAGGACTCCCTATAAATCTTATGTCAAAATCTACTACCAGAAGTCAATTTTCAGCTGAAAATTATAAATTAAAAGTTAAAAAAAACTTTTATTTATTTTAACTAAAAAAATAAAAACAATAAAACCATTCAGCATAGTAGAAACTGTATGATTATTAGTAGAATTACAAAAAAAAACTGCTATGCGTCAATTTAACTAAGGTATGTGTTCAAAGTGAGCACCCTGTATAGCTACACATTTTCTTAATTTACTAAGACATGCTCTTTGAACCTGAAACAACATGTTAGGATTATTCCTTATTGCAGCGCAATGAAACATATTTCTTTCTTATAAATCTTCAAATACGATCAAGACGGCCACCTTCGCTTTTATAATAGTTTTCAGCTGAAAATTACTTCTGGTAGTAGATTTGAGACAAAATATTCATAGGGAGTCCTTAAGTACACCTTATTGAGAGCCCCAGGTTATATCTTATCGAGAGCGCTCGAGTATACCTTTATGCTTTTAAATGCATTTGACGAAAACCGCTCGTCCAATCAATACAGATAAAGTATACCCTTTTTCCATAGAAAACTCAGGGGAATCTACCAGTAAGGTCAAAATTTTAAATATGGCAACACTGTAAAAATTTTGAAGTTTTTTACAAATACAAAATAGTCCGGACCTGGTATCTTTGATGGTTTCGGGGCATGTTTATAGTAGTTAATGCAAGACATTTATTAGCTAGAATTAATCAACAAAAAAAAATCCAGATCGTACAAGCCGTTCAAAAGTTATCAATAAAAAATCGATTTTCAATTGTTACCTTTAAGAGCTAATAGCTCGGTAAAGAAGGGGCATAGAGCAAAAAGTTATATAAAGTTGTGACCTTATTTTGATCCTATCTACATGATCCCAAACTTTGGACCAAACCTTTTGGGTGTATATATTTTTGCATGCGTCGGCTATTTAGGCGATGGCAGCCAAAAAGTAAATATACATTTTAACAAATTTATTGTAAAATATAGGTGATTTAAACAATGTCCCATTTTCTAAAAAATAAAGTTATGTTACTTACAGACAGTAAAATAGAGCCAAGCATATATCTTATCTTTGGGAAGGGTTGCAAATCTATATCTGATGCATTTTTGGTTTTCCGTATCGTAATATAGACCAAAACCAAATAGGGGCATGTATGTTAAAAGTAACATACTAATCCATAAGCAACATAAGGTTCTTTTTAATACATCATAGGTAACCAGCTGCAAACAAATAAGAAAGTAAAATAGGGGAACGCTGAGTAATACTGCACATTAACTACTAGTTAGTAGACAAATTGTGAAAATAGCACTTATTTGTATCCATTTTAGTAAACATAGTTTAAGTTAAACCCATGTAATTTTATTTGATGTTTTTTTTAATGTACATTCGTAGTTTTATATATATATATATATATATATATATATATATATATATATATATATATATATATATATATATATATATATATATATATATATTTCATACAACAATGATAAATTCAAACTAAAGATTTTAATTTTAAACCTAAGGGTTTAATAGGGACTTAAATCAAGTTTTAATTTAAACCTTAATTTAAAAGTCGACTTTCTTATTGATGAAGTTTTAATTTAATCTTAAATTAGCCTCCACTTTTTGTGTTTTGAAGGTTTCCAATTCTCCAGAATAAAAGTGAGAAGCCAAAAATTTTAATTGTAAGAGTTGGGGGAGGCAATGCCACTTACCAAAAATTTAAAAATATGTAATGTAAATTAGTTGTATATATTTTACAAAATTACCTAATAATTTAAATAAAATTGCTGTGGACTTATAAAAACTCACTTACGTAAAGTATTATTTTTAGTTGTGTTTTTTTACTTTTGCAAACCAAAAGTATTTTCATCTTTCATCAACATAAAACTTAAAAAAGGACACTGTAGACACGATGCTGAAAAAAGATGAGAATACACTTGGTTTGCCAGAGTTCATTAAAGTTTACGTATGTGCGTTTTTAATATTTCACAGCAATTATAAGTTAATATTTCAGGTTTCGTAAAATAGATAAGAGCCATTCTGATCTGAATGTTCAGAGGGTGGTAATATACCACTGCACCTAGACCTCAGTAGGTCCTTTGTGCTTCCTCTTGTAGGCGGGAGATTTACTGCGTCGTCCAACCTATTGATTTGAAATAGTTTACGACGTCTTCATGTGGATTCTCCCTAATTTCGGCCAGTAATGGCCAGTTCGTGCCCAGCATGGAGTTCCGTTCAAATGTGAGGGCGGGACAATCGCAAAGAATGTGTTCCACGGTCTCATCTTCTTGTTCACAGCCTCTACATAATCCTGTGTCCGTTACACCCATTTTAAATAGGTGTCCTCGTAGCCCGCAGTGGCCAGATGTAACACCCGTTAGTGTTCGGAGGTTCCTTCTGGACATCATAAGGTTTTTTTCGCTATTGACTTGTCTGGATAGCTCAGCATTATTTTTGCAAAGTTGCAGTTCGTAGTATCATCCCATTTTCCTTTAAACAGTTGATGGAAGTATTCTTTAATAATGTCTTTAATCGCTGTTGTTGTCAGTCCAGTGGTGGGGACGGGATCAACTAGTTTCCGTCCCGCAGCCGCCCTGGCCAGCGAGTCAGCGGTATGATTATCTTTAGATATGTCATGTCCCTTAAACCAGGCTAGGTTGACCACATTATTTAGAGAGATGTTAGTCAGGGCTTTATGACATTCTAGTACAAGTCCCGAAGTAATGCGTGGTCTTTTCAGGGCTAGTAATGCTTGCCTACTGTCTGTATAAATACAGATCGTATGGTTGGCGATGTTGCGGCTTTTAATTTCGTAAGCCGCTATGGTTACGGCTGTCAGTTCGGATTGAAGCACGCTGGGTTCGGCGCCCATTGTCCATCCGATTTTCAGGTTTATGGTTGGTGAGCATATGCCACAGCCTGTGCCCACCTTGGTCTTAGAGCCGTCAGTGTACAGGTTAATGGTTCCTTTTTGACTTATGTTTTGCCGTGATCTGTTCTGTTTTGGACCACCACACTATGGAAGCGTAAGTTACCATGGGTCGTATTATGGCCGTGTAGATCCAACGGGCTACTTTGGGAAAGAATCTCCAAGTCTTCCCTATGGTTCTGCGGCATTGATCAAATGCAATATACTCTTTCTTTATTCTGTTCTCCAAGTGAGAATTCCATGTTAGCTTACTGTCAAAGGTAATTGACCTCTGTTAAGAAGCTTAGTTTAGTATTGAAAACAACGGGTGCTGTCAAGTTCCCTAATTTCTTTTTCTTTGTAAACAGAACCATTTCAGTTTTCTTGGGATTTACACATAGAGCACCACTGTTCCAACTTCCTAAGAGCATGTTGCATTCTATCGCAGATTACATTCAGGAATTTGCCTGTTAGCAACGTACCACGTCATCCGCGCGATAAGAGTCATTAATATTACATTTTTTAATTTTTTTGTCAAGTGGTAACATTATAAAATTCGATGTTTGCAACGTTGGCAGCCATGACTAGCACCAACATGGCGCACAGCAGTCGGCAGTCATTTCTTTGTTTAGAGGGCCATTTTATTTTGATACATTCGTGGTTTTGAATCTCCCTGTATACACGTTTTCACAAGAGTGACATAAAAGGATTATCATTAAAACTTAGGCAGTGCAATTACTTGACATACAAGTACCATTATTTTTCTTAAAGCTCACAAATCACTATAATATTTAACGTGATTAGACTTTGATTTTTGCTCTCTCCCCTATTTTATGTAATAAAATTTGTTTATTTACAAAATATGCTAATATTTGTGTCGTGTGTAGACGTTCGCCAAAATCTTAATTATTATTAGTTTTTATTCTTATTTGGCACTGACTTTCTTGGTATAAAACATTACGTCGTTATTATACATAAAATATACGTGAATAAAATTTATTTTATTAAATACGGAGTTTAAATTATTATTTTTGTTTTATGTTTAGTGTTATAAAAAATAACCTAGGATTACCCGGAACTAGATTTTAACGAAACTTTATTGTTTAACGATATGATTTTATTTTGACCGAAAAGAATAATAACTTTTATTCAAGTTAGACCATGATAGTTATTGATATTTTTAAAATATCGATGATATCGTTGTCGGTATTTGTTATTTTGCCATGTAGTCCAGAAAACGAAACTAGAAAAAGTGCAAAACCTCGCAATTTTTTCAAAATGCATAGATTTGCTTGAAAATTTGGGATTAAGCTTAACTTACCCTCCTCTTTAAAATCTATATTATGCCGATATGCGCTTTTCATTTTTTAGGGGTGAAAACTACCCTTTATTGCTAAAACCTATAAAACTATATATTCAAGCTTAAGATGAGTAAAATTTGACTTAAGTAAGTTAAAAAAAGTAGTATTTTGTTTCTTTGAAACAATATTTGACATATTTTAGCCCTTTAAAATCAACCCCTATTATGATTTAAAAAATATATATTTACCCCAAAAAATTAATTTATTATGACAGTGTTTTGCATAATAATTTGGGATTGAGCTTAACTTACCCTGCTTTTTAAAATCTCCATTATGCTGAAGGTTGCCTTTTATTTTTTAGGGTTGAAAACTACCCCTTAGTGCAAAAACTTTTAAAACTTTCATATTAAAGTTTAAGTCACATAAAATTAGGCTTATATAAATTGAAAAATAAGTATTAAATTCTTTAAAACATTATTTTAGGTATTTCAACCCTTGAAAATCAACCCGTATTATGATTTATTAAGAAAAAATTGTTTACCCTAGAAAAATTAACATATTGTCACAGAGTTGTAATTAAAAAATCTGACAGCTCAAAAGTATTACTAATTTAATTTTGTAATTTTTTAATCCTTAAAAATTCACCCCCTAAATTATTTCAATGCCAAAAATGGTACAAAACCGCGAATTTTATAAAAAATACATCGAATCGCTTTTAAAATGCTTCAAAAATTGTTTTTTTAAGCATAACTCCTTCAGTTTTTGTGATAAAAGTTTTTTAAAAACCATTTTGTTGGTTTTTTCAAGAGCTATAAGGTCCTATACATTAAAACTGTTTAAAACCCTTACTTTTTTAAAAGGGTAAGTTTAAAGGGCTGAAACAAGGTAGTGCTCGTCTATACACACGCGTTTTAAACGTTTATATCACACTTAATTTTCGTCATACTTGTATCAGTCCAATTATTTTTCCAGCTCTTCTATGACTTTAAGTAGATCGTCCAAAAATTTCAGACCGGTATGAGAGTTGGATCGATTTATGTTAAATTTTTTTCGACCTGCTCAGGTACATGAGAGTTGAGAAGAGGTGGTTCCAAGGGTTGCACCAGTCCAATAATTTATTTCCAGCTTTTTTATGACAGGACGATCGTCTTAAAATTTTAGACCGGTGTGAGGGTTGTATCGACTTATTTTGATTTTTTTTTCGACCTGCGGAGGTACATGAGAGTTGAGAAGAGGTGGTTCCAAGGGTTACACCAGTCAGAATGTAATTCTACTTTACTTACGTTGATATATCGTTTTTTTTATAAATTAAAGTCAAATGTCAAATGATAAAAATATTGACATGTAGAACCGTGTTCTGCGGAATACGCGGAACACCCATGACTACGCCCCTGGATGGCTGTATGTGTTAGTTGCTCACAAGGAAGTTTAAAGGTGTATGGAAGCCCAATACTGTAGAACAAAATTGTCCAGGCGTGCAGGGCAGCGGGAATCGGGGGATTAGCCCCGCGGAGTTTGCGCAATGAATAGTAGGTCAGGGCCGGACTTCCATAATTCTTTGTTACTATCTATAAAGTTGACATCATCAAATGTCAAATTCAAGCATTCACTGTTTTTTTTTTAATTTTTTGCACAAAATTGTTTGTTATTAAACGATACTACCAGAGAATATTTAAAATTATTGTGTAATATTGGATTTTATATCATCTGATATAATATGGAAAGAATAGATGGCGCCACTTTACAGCCTTCTATTTAAATGGTCGATATTTTTGGGAGTTTTGGATTTTTACCAAAAATCTTTGTAAATAAATAAAAACACGATTTTTTAAAAATAAATCTCAAACATTGTATGATAGTTTCATGTACTTATCACCAATTTTGCGATAAAAGAAGGGCAAGATAGTGTAAATGAGTTTAATCTAATCCTAAGATTGTGGATGTACATTAAAAAGTGAAAATTTTTATAACTGCTTTTTAGGCATATACTTTTCACTAATAACAAACATTCATGAGACAGAATAACAGTGGTTAATGTTTAGTAACCTTTGGTACCTAGGTATCCATTGTAACAGTAACCGTTAAATATTATGTGTCTACAGTATGTCGAGCTTAAAAAGTTGATAATGTAAGTTTAAGAAACCAAAAATCTAATTTCTTACAGAAAAAGCAAAAAGGAACTTTAACAAAAAATTGTACTTTCTTTTATTTAATTAGATGGACCTGTATATATTAAAATTTGCCTGGTCTGCCCAGTAATTAATAGTTTTGATCCTTTAAAAGAATGTACTAAATTATTAAATGAAATAAAAGTACCTAAATGTAAACCTTATTTCTTTTTAATAATACACAGAAATACACAAACATTGTGGAAATCATCTAAAAGATTGCCTTACTTTTCTCACTGCTATTTCATATGAAATTTTTATCATTCTATTATTTATAATTGATATATTATTATTTTTTCGGTTACCTAACATTACGTCTCATAAGAAGCACCTAATTTAAATAAAAGAAATACTAACCTAAAGTAAAAAATGCCGGGTATGTTACCCTTAGATTTGCAAGACAAAACTATACAACCTCTAGTCATTTTGTTACGATATTATAGGTAACAAACAATAAACACAAAATTATAGTCACAATTTAATAAACACTAATCACTAAAATAAGAAGGTTTTTATCAATCCAAAAAACTTCTGCAACCACAAAATATAATCACACAAAGTAACACAATCGAAACTAATACGGCTCCCATAAAAGTATAATGTGTTGCCTAACTACACACTGATTTATCAGTGTGTAAGTAGGCAACACTTTAAATTATTTCGTGGAATTTCGTTATTGCGCAAAATCGGCGGGGCCAACTCTGACAGTTATTTTCATACTGGGCTGGACATTTTTTGGTCGAATGGGCCATAGCATTGGGCTTCCATACACCTTTAAACTTCCTTGGTTGCTCATAACATAACTATGTATTAAAACTCTTTTAAAATAAATTAATTATACTGTTTCGCATTTTAAACTTTTTTGTTGCTCCTTGATATTTTTTTTTGTATCTACTGTAATATGCTAAACTCAAATATGAGCTGTACCTATATTACATAAGTTTCTGGAGGAGGGAAGAAGAATATAAAATATGAGAAACCCAACTTTCAAGCAGTAAATTTTTTAAGTTAAAAAAAAAATGATCAATTTGCTGGTAAAAAGGAAAAAGAATTGCAAATAAAAATGAAGATAATGCAGCTAAAGTGACACATTGTAACCTAACGTCTTGTAAGATCTGACCTATGTTGCTTTCAGCTTTCTTATCACCCCTGATGTTGCTACATATAAGTCCACGCCCTATTTTCTTGTGCCGAAGGTGTAATTTCAAAATATCTGTCTTTAAAGTGTTCCTGTATTTGCGCTCAACGAAAAGAAATAAAGAAAATTATATTCTTTCCTATAAAAGGCTTTAATTAAAAAGCTTTAGTTTTTGTGTGCACAGAAGGTAACAGCAATTTTTTACTGCTCTACTAAGAGTTCATTAACGGTGTTTTTAGACCAGGCACAATGTGTTCACGTACCGGCATTTTTTAAAGACATAATACTGGTTTCTAGCTGTGCTGTCCCATTTACATAAAACACATCAATATTTGGTGCAGCCATTCCCTAGTCCTGTAAGGAGTGCAACAACTTTTAGATCGGCACAGATTTATGATCTTCGTATTTTATTTGTTGAGGTGATATAAGTACGTTTGTTTCATATGTATTTACATCATGACCAGGCCGAAATAGGTTGGTAATCTTAATATTTTATTCTTTTTGGTAATGTTTTCTTGATTTTGTACGTGATACGATAATTTGCAGGTCAATGTTAGGCGGGGAGGAAGGGGTCCGGGGCTGGCGAGCTGCAGCTCCCCTAAAGGCGACTAATTTTTTTTTTATTTAAGTAATTTTTTTTATTCTCAAAAAAGCCTTTTTTGCTTTTTTTTCAGTGCTGAAGCTTATGTATCCTAGCTGTTACAGTTAGGTCTATAGATTATCCTATCTACGCCAATGGTGTAAGACGTATATTGGCAGAAATTATCAAAATAACACATAAGTTGGGCGGAGAGGATTTTCATGTAGAACATTGTTATCTGATTCAATGTTATTCATTTAAATGGCGCTAACTGCTATAGCCCTTAGAAATTTAACGAATTTAACTAAAATAGTATTAAGGAGATCACATAAAAACTATAAACACAGTTTCTGTTTTAGAAGGCTTTAGTCCCGTTGTCTTAGAAATATTGTGCGCTAATTTTGGGATACCCTGTATAAAGCTAATTTTTAAAAAATAATATATGTTTATTGCTACAAGTTAAGTTACTTTTGGACAATACACACTTAAATTATTGGGGATAAGTTCTAAGTCACCCTGTATTTATAAAATATAAATTACATTTCGGCAAACATCAATTATATTACAAGTAAACAAAAATTGCTCTAATTTTTCTGTTTATGGGTCCCTAAACCTAAAGTGGGATAATGACTGAAGAGCCCTTTTGAAACAGTCATCTTTATCAAGTCTATTTTTAGCTCTGGTTATGGAAGGTAATTAGTATAGTTAAAATATTGTAATAACCAAGAGCGCTAACAGTGGCGTTGCTTTGCATGTCAATAACTATTCATAGCTTTAAAATTTTCCAGATTAAGATGTCGCTTTGTTTTAATCTGGCAAACGAAATATTTTCCTTTGAAACATTAAGTTTAATTCTGATGTCTTTTAAGGTGGATTAAGGTGGAAGGAAGGCCCTTTTCTTCAAAGTAGACCTAATTTGGTATAACCATGGATTGAAAATCAAGCAGGGGGTTGATTGATGATACCGAAAGGACTTGAACAACATCCTACAGCAGTCTAAGAAAAATTGCATCAATAGAACACTGTGCCATGGAGATCAGTGAAAGGGCAATACAAAGAAAAAGCATTGCCATCTCCTCGGACTATCAGGCGACCATTAAGACAATTAGCTTCTATAAAATAGGCTCTAAAATGGTTAAGGATTGTATATCTGCCCTAAAGGAAACTGTACTATACTACAAATTACGACAAATTGACTGTGGCTTGGATCCCAGCCAGAAAGGCCACCTAGAAAATGAGGAGGCAGACAGATTAGCTAAAGAAGGTTTAAACAAAAAATGGTAGGACTAAAACTATTCTGCGAGATTTCTGCAACCTTTATCAGGAACTGGATAAATCGAGAATAACGTTTCTGATGGTAACAAATAACAGGCCAAAGGCAAGTGAAAAACTTCTTTAAATGTTTTTCGCCGAAGTTTACTTTAGACTTTCTGAACCACAGCAGCAAGGCAGGTCAATTTATAAGACATTGTAGGCTAAATAAGAACATAAAAGGAATTAATCTGACAGAAGACAACCCATGCAGGTTCTCTCAGGAGAAGGAAGAACTATCTGAGCATATATGGTAAATGGTGACAATATGAGGCGCTGTGTAGGTTGAGGGATACCAACGAAAAATTTTAAGATATTTGAGGACTGCTTAATATAATTCCTTGATCACCCCGTATATTTTCAAATATTCCACATGTGTATATAAAAATATAGACCATTTATACTTATGACAACTTCACAAGGAAGCATAAGCAAAAATGGTCTTTTTAAATTATCCCACAAAAATACTTCTTATGCTAAAAGCAGTTTAACCAAAACTTTTTAAAGGCTTAGGGGCTTAAATACACTTGGGAAATTTAAGAAGCATTTGTTAACTTTTATGGCTAAAAATGTATTTTACAACCTATAATAATTTTGAGGTGAAGTATTATTGGGGTGTTCTATTTTAATTGAATTATTTTTGATTTATTTTGAATATTATTTACTAATACCACATTTATGTTTTTTTTTTTAATTTTAAAAAACAAAACGTCAAAAAATTAAAAATCCAATAGTTTTTGGTAAAAAATGCCAAATGGCATAGCAGAGCAAATATCTTAAAACAACACTTTTTTTTTTAATCTAGCCACAGTCTTGTAGCATTACATGACGTTTTTTTCTGTAATTTTTTTAAGCAAAACTCTAAATTAATAGGAAATTGTATTACTATCCAATAATTGTTCCATAGCTCTCTAATACCTTTTTATTCTGCACCTTTATTTTTAAATTGAACACCGTTCCCTTCACTAATTTTATTGATAGAGCAAAGTTCAGTCGGTTCTCTATCAACGTAAGCGTTTTTTATTTAAATTAGGTGCAATAATAGTTTATAATAGATGATATTGCTTTTCGTCTGTCATATGAAAGTTAATTCTCTCATTTATCTATAAAATAAAATTTTAATCGTTCACCGGCTAATATTATGTCTTCAATTTCCGCTATAAATTTAACTGCCCTTGAAAAAATGATTTTGTTAACGCAGACTGTAATGGATTTGCTCTATTCTAACACGCACACTGCCAGGCACCATTTATTTTTTTTACTTCTTAAGATATTCATGATTATGAGCGATAAAGTACACTTTTGGTGTATTACGTCTTATGTTTTATGACTTGTAGGTTTTTCTTGTGTGGCAAAATGGAAAAATAAGGACTAACTTTTGTTAAAAAGCATAGCAACAGTTTTTGTGAACAAAAGCATTTCAAACCTGCTTATACCTTTCGGATTTTTGATTAAAATAATTTTCCAAGATTGTGTTAATTTCGTCCTTCAAGATAACGCAGTCTACTAATCAAGTCATGCGAAACTTCTCATAAAAACGATTTGCTGCCCTCGCTATAAGGAATATAAATATATAAATAAATAAACTAACCCTGATAATATCAATATTTAAGCTTTAGAAAGGTGGCATATTTTTACCCATATGACTTTAAACAATTTACAAAAAAATGTGAAAAAATACTTCTAAATTCCAAAACGTTGCCCTAGCAAACAATGTTCCATTATTCTTTATCTTTGAAGTCTACGAAGGTTTTAAGTCTGTACCGTGAGTACGAGACTTAAAGACCCGAAAGGAAAGATAGACAGAAGGTTCCACAGCCCTGTACACTCTGGGAATAAAGGTACAAATAAAGTGGGAAATTTGGAGCCATTCCAGTTGGACTGTGAAGTGGCACTTTGTGTTGCTCTATTGAGAGCCTTTAAGAACGAAATCTTACTGGCTAATTTTTCGGAACAGAACTCATGAAAATACCTGGGAATACATAGTAATTTCTGGCAGGAAAAAGGAATCTGAGATTTTCCAAAGCTGCTGTGGCTATGGATATAATATGGTAGTGTCAATTAAGATCGTAACGCTCCATAAGGTTGAATGATTCGTTGCTCTGCAAAACTTGGACGCTAAGTAAAGTATGAGTACTGGTAGATTTTTTCCCGACAGCGAACACGATTGTGTTTTGAAGTATTTAATTGGTTAGGTCTATTGGTGCCTCAATCCAAAATTAATTGAAGTTCCTGTAAAAAAGATATTTGCATTATCGCATGCTTTCCAAAGAAGCACTTAAAGGCTGGCTTGAGAAACTGATAATTAGAATAAAGGGTACTATCGTCAGCAAAACTACGAATTGTATGAATCGTAAAACAAGGTAGATCGTTATTATGAAGAAGAATCCAGCAATAATTTGGTGAAAGCTAGAAGAGTGACCATTTACAATACCTTATATACCTCGATTAGATAGGAAACTAGAGAGGCAAAAAACAAGTTTAGGTAAAAGACCACCGGAATGAAGCGCATTATGCCATACCTGATCAAAAGTCTTAGATATATCCAGAGCAACGATCTGGGATTTGCCACAGTGGCGGCTTTAGGGAACGTGGGGAGGGAGGCGGGGGGCGCAAGGGATAAACATGATTTACTTAAACAGGTCAATATATAATTTGAAATTCGATGCCTGCTCGGAAATTTTTCCCTTATACAATTGCTTGCGGAAATAAATTACACAGAATGGTTATTACTTAAAATGCCCTGGAAGCTTTGCAAAAATGTGATAACGGATAACAATTATTTTTCAACAGTTCATCAAATTTTATAAATTTTATGCACGCTTAAGGTTTATACTACTTAAGATATACCATGGTTATAGATATATAAAAAAATTATATGAGGTGATTCGTTTCAAAACCGGCTCAATCCATTTTCAAAAATTTTACAGGAGACACGAAAACTAACCAGAACTTTGAATTCAGTCGGTTTTAATCAAGGAAGTTTAAAGGTATATGGAAGCCCAATGCTATGGCCCATTCGATCAAAAAATGTCCAGCCCAGTATGAAAATAACTGTCAGAGTTGGCCCCGCCGATTTTGAGCAATAATGAAATTCCACGAAATAATTTAATGTGTTGCCTACTTACACACTGATAAATCAGTGTGTAGTTAGGCAACACATTATACTTTTATGAGAGCCGTATTAGTTTCAATTGTTTTGGTTTGTGTGATTATATTTTGTGGTTGCAGAAGTTTTTTTGGATTGATAAAAACCTTCTTATTTTAGTGATTAGTGTTTATTAAATTGTGACTATAATTTTGTGTTTAATGTTTGTTACTTATAATATCGTAACAAAATGACGATAGGTTGTATGGTTTTGTCTTGCAAATCTAAGGGTAACATACCCGGCATTTTTTACTTTAGGTAAGTATTTCTTATATTTAAATTAGGTGCTTCTTATGAGACGTAACGTTACGTAACCAAATAAATAATAATATATCAATTATGAATTATAGAAAATAAAAATTTCATAGGAAATAGCAGTGAGGAAAGTAAGGCAATCTTAACTATCTTTTAGATGATTTCCACAATGTTTGTGTATTTCTGTGGATTATTAAAAAGAAATAAGGTTTACATTTAGGTACTTTTATTTCATTATAATTTAGTACATTCTTTTAAAGGATCAAAATTATTAATTACTGGGCAGACCAGGCAAATTTTACTATATACAGGTCCCTCTAATTGAATAAAACAAAGTATAATTTTATGTTAAAGTTTCTTTTTGCTTTTTCTGTATTTGTTTAAAAAGAAATTAGATTTTTGGTTTCTTAAACTTACATTATCAACTTTTTAAGCTCGACTGTAGACACATAATATTTAACGGATACTGTTACAATGGATACCTAGGTACCAAAGGTTACTAAACATTTTTAACCACTGTTATTCTGTCTCATGAATGTTTGTTATCAGTGAAAAGTATATGCCTAAAAAGGAGTTATAAAAATGTTCACTTTTTAATGTACAACCACAATCTTAGGATTAGATTAAACTCATTTACACTATCTTGCCCTTCTTTTATCACAAAATTGGTGATAAGTACATGAAACTATCATACAATGTTTAAAATTTATTTTTAAAAATCGTGTTTTTATTTATTTACAAAGATTTTTGGTAAAAATACAAATCTCCCAAAAATATCGACCATTTAAATAGAAGGCTGTAAAGTGGCGCCATCTATTCTTTCCATATTATATCAGATGATATAAAATCCAATATTACACAATAATTTTAAATATTCTATGGTAGTATCGTTTAATAACCAACAATTTTGTGCAAAAATAAAAAAAATAGTGAATGCTTGAATTTGACATTTGATGATGTCAACTTTATAGATAGTAACAAAGAATTATGGAAGTCCGGCTCTGACCTACTATTCATTGCGCAAACTCCGCGGGGCCAATCCCCCGATTCCCGCTGCCCTGCACGCCTGGACAATTTTGTTCTACAGTATTGGGCTTCCATACACCTTTAAACTTCCTTGGTTAGTTGTGGTTAGTGCATTTTTATACTGGACTGAGTCGCTTTTGGTCAAAACATGTTTGCTAGTAGATTTAATGCACTGAGAAATTGAGAATATAAAAAAATAGTTTGCCAAAAATGTGGATTGAGCTGGTTTTGAAACTAATCGCCTTATATAAGGCCACAAAAATACATTATCGCAAAACAACCGCCCATGGGTCACCCTAATACATTTTCTGCACTGCTTGTGTTTTAAGCAAAAAAATGAACCCCACCAGAACGCCAATGCTTAAGCATCCAAGAAATTTTCCATAATGGCCTATTCATTCGTGTACAAAGCCTTAATGAATATTTACGAAGGCAAAAAATGTTTTTTATGGCTAAGCAATTAGCTTTATTTAGATATAAGTTAATGATTCATTATTTCTTTTATTGGTGAAGTCTCTAGCGCCGCTTGATAACCCAATTTTAGACATAAATTTTTATATAAAATATATATATATATATATATATATATATATATATATATATATATATATATATATATATATATATATATATATATATTTTTCATGGTTGTTTATACATCTAAATAGGGTTAGCTTTAAAAAAATATGGCAACATCCAATTAATATGAAGACACAACATTAAAACAAAAAATAACACTTAAATTTAATTTGTTTTGGTAGGGGGGACTACTTTTTGTTAATAGAGTTTAACAGCATACGAAATTGTAGATAACACCGTTCTGCATAAAAAACCTCTCCACCAAACTGATGTGTTATTTCTTATTTTAATAATTTTTATCGATGTAACCTTACATCGATCTGTAAATTGCCACATCACGTAAAAAATTAAGTGAATATCAATAATATATTTTGATCTTTCCTATAAACCTACCAAGTAGCGAATGTTTACTGACTCTTCGAAGACTTCGAAGTCCAAATACAGTTTTATGATTTAATAAAGACAAACAAACATCTGTTTTCGTGAAGCATAATGTAAATATAAAAGAAACGTACGAGGACATGCGTATATTACTTGAAACCATAAACTACCAAGATCATTAATGAATATATCTCTGCCGATCTAAAAGTCGTTGCACTTCTTACAGGACTCCAAAGTAGCTAAACCGAATATTACTATTTATGGTGCGAATGGAAAACCCGAGCCAGAAATCAATATTTTGTTTTAATACATAAAAAAGACAACAAACTATTTTTTTTATTGTCTTATATTTTTAACTTGCAAAGTAAAGTATACAGAATGTAACATAAAGTTTGAAAATAAATAAGACAGTTGATTCCTTAGTAAAAAATAATTATAAATATGTTCTATAGTTTTGTGGCGAATTCATGTTTCAGTATGTTTTTTTTTGGGATACTTGCCTTACTGCTTTTTGGAAAATGTGACCTCTTCGGTCCAGGTCCCGGGGTATAACGAACTGAGCCTGCTCAGCCCTATTGACCCCTATGAACTTGCAGATCGCCTGCAACAAAAAAGAAGATAAAACCCTCCAAAAAACTCAAAAATAAAAAATATTAATCTACGTTTCAGTGGCAAGTCAGCCACCGTTTTTAAGATGAAATTAAAATAAATTTTAAAAATTTTCTTTAAAAACAATCAATATATATATATATATATATATATATATATATATATATATATATATATATATATATATATATATATATATATATATATTTATTGTGGCGAACACGGTCCTGTCTTAAGTAAGTTGTCACCTCTTAAGAAGCCTTTGGGCTGTGGTGCACGTTAAACGTGATTTTCCCGCAATGTTTTCCACACTTTTTTTATTTAAACCGACCTGACTTGCTAGGACCCTAGTACTTGGGTCCAGAATAAGCCTGCAAGGGAAACCGTCGCGTCGCGCGTACAATCTCGAAGCAACGTTTGCAGATTAACGACACTTTCCATAAATAAAAACATATCCACGTATTTATTGTTTTTAGATTGTTTCATTTTTGCGATTTAACAATGATTTAAAATTAAAATTAATCCTCGCGTCTTCCGACAACACAAAAAAATAAGCGTAAATAAGAAATAAACTATCTTTTTGTGTTCAGGTCGGCACTAGCCACACTTTTAAATAAATTTATGTGGCTTTGTTATTTTTAGGTTTTTAAAAAATGTCATTTAAAAAAGTTGCTTATTTAAATGAGTTTTATACATAGTTAAAAAAAAAGGGTCAACTTAGAATCACCCTGTATACATATATATATATATATATATATATATATATATATATATATATATATATAAAATATATATATATATATATATATATATATATATATATATATATATATATATATATATATATATATATATATATATATATATATATATATATATATATATATATATATATATATATATATATATATATATATATATATATATATATATATATATATATATATATATATATATATACAGGGTGATTCCTAAGTTGACGCTTTTTTTAACTCGTTAAAATAAGCAACTTTTTAAAATAACATTTTTTTAAAAATCCTTAAAATAACAAAGCTACTAGATTTATTTAAAAGTGTGGCTAGTGCCGACCTGAACACAAAAAGATAGTTTATTTCTTATTTACTCTTGTTTTTTGTGTTGTTTATTAGCAGTGAGTCAGTTGTATTAATCTTATCGGACGACGCGAGGATTAAATTTAATTTTAAATCATTGTTAAATCGCAAAAATGGAACAATCTAAAAACAAGAAATACGTGGATATGTTTTTATTTATGGAAAGTGTCGTTAATCGGCAAACGTTGCTTCGAGTTTTGACGATTTCCTTGAGGTTATTCTGGACCAAAGTACTAGGGTCCTTAAGTCAGGTCGGTTTAATAAAAAAGTGTGGAAAACATTGCGGAAAATCACGTTCAACGTGACCAGCCAAAGGCTTCTTAAGAGGTGACAACTTACTTAAGACCGTGTTCGCCACAATAAATGAATGTAAGTTCCTTATTTTTTAGTATTTTCAAAAAGTTATTTAAAAAAGTTGTTTATTGTAATGAGTTCTATATACAGTTAAAAAAGGGTCAACTTAGGAATCACCTATATATATATATATATATATAAAATATATATATATATATATATATATATATATATATATATATATATTTTTATATATATATATATATATATATATATATATATTATATTATAATAATAATATAATATATATATATATATATATATATATATATATATATTATATATATAGATTATACAAAATCTTATAAATATAAAATTTAAGTTTAAGCAAAATTTTTTAAAATTAAGTTTCAATTTTTATTTTAATTTTATCTTGGAAACGGTGGCCGAGTTGCAACCAAAACGTAGATTAATATTTTTGATTTTTGAGTTTTTTGGGGGGGTTTTTTCTTCTTTTTTGTTGAAGGTGATCTGCAAGCTCATAGGGGTCAATAGGGCTGAGCAGGCTCAGTTCTATTGACCTCAGTTATACCACGGGACCTGAACCGAAGAGGTCCCATTTTTCAAAAAGTAGTAAGGCGAGTATCCCATCCACAGAAAACATTCTAAAAAATAATTGTTTTTTTATATGTAGTTTTACTCTAAAAATATTCGTTTACAAAATATAAATTTAAAAAAATCGGTTAAGTGTAATAATTTTTGAACGCTCGAAGATAATGAAACGAAATTTTAGCCAGAGCTTAATTTGATAGTGCCCTACTAACAGTAAAAATATTATCTTCGTCATTTACTCAGTCGCGTGCGTACAGATATTACCGTGGGTTTTTTTTAATGTGATACGCCACTGGTAATTTTTTTGATCATTTCCTCAAATTTGATTTTTTGTTTTAAACAAAATTGACCTTTTAAGTTTTCTTTGTATCTCTCGTCATTTTTCTCGGCATCAAAATTATAGGGCACTTTCCGAGAAAGCAGAAACCTAAAATTTGGTACGGAAGTAGGTCTTAGGACACAAGTGAAGAAAAAATTCTGAAAACTGTACATTTTTTAATAATATTATAAATAAATATTGTATTGTTAGGAGGTATTTTAAAATTTTGCAATCTAATTGAATCTGACTTTCTGCGGTTATATTCGTCCTAGAATTTAAAATGCAGGCAGGATTTTATTAAATAAACCAAGAAAATTGCCACATTTACCTGTTACACTCCAAACCAGGCGCAATTTAGAGAACATTAAAATGAGCAATATTCGCAGTTCCCATTTAGTCTTATAGTAAGGTTCTGCCTACAGATCAAGGTCTACTGACAAAAGCAACAGGCGTAATGAATGAACATTTATGCAAAATAAGGGCCAAGTTCCTATCCAAAAATCTTGGCCTCTTAAAGTACTGAGATCTAAAATTAAACCAACTTCTGTCCTCAATTTTGTTTCACTCTTTTTTGACTTGGCAAGTTTTTTACTGACTGTTTGTATTAATGGAAAAACTGTCTGTATTAATAAAAGAGACGCTAATACAAACAAATATTTGTAAAAAACTTACCAAGTCAAAAAAGAGTGGAAAAAAATTGTGGACAGTTGGTCTAATTTAAAATCTCAGTACTGTAAGAGGCCGAGATATTTGAATAGAAACTTGTTTGTGTATGTGTTTGTTGGAATTTAATTTCAGAACATTACAGTACAAAAATAAACAAAAAAATATCTGGGAGTGAGAGAAATTTTTAAAATACGGAGCAGTGTACAGTTATTTATAACTTTTGAATTTTTAAAGTACTAGTTATTATGTATACAATAGAATACAACTTACCTTATGGTACAAAAAGGGCCTAGTTAGGGCAAGCCATCTCTCAAGGGCCATTAAAAATGCGACACAACCCGAGCCTATTCCAAAGCCTCTTAATATCACTAGTCCTATACATGTCCAGTTATCCGGAAGAGATGCATACCTTCTTAAATTTGTTATAGTCATCATACCTACAGCTGCTGTAAGATCGTTAACAGCTAACCACCTCAACATCAATACATGTTTTCTATTTCTTGTTTTAGCTGATCGGTACAATATCACCAGAGCTGCGGAATTTCCAAATATACCGATAAGAAATGAAATTGTCACAAACACATATATTATGGTTGATGAGACTGGGCCACCTGGCTTTACTTCAATCATGTCGATCTTTTTCTTCTAATTATAGTCAGTACTATTTGTGTAAAACTGATTAAATCTAACTAAAGGTGTCCACAGTTTAAACGATTTTGACCACTAAGATCGGCATATTGCCGAAATGAGACGGTCACCGTTTAAAATTTAATTTGTGACTGAGAAAGCCGGCACTTACAGTGGATTTAGTTCCGTCAGACTTTTGTCTTTATCCTGCAACAAAAAACATATTATTTTTCGCGGCACAAAAAGTCACTACAATGGTGACAGTATAGCCACTTTGTTACCGAAATGTATACCTAACTGATAATAAATTGTTTGCTTTTTACTAGTCTGATAAATATTTTAGTTTTGAATAGTTTAATAACGTTTTCAAATGTTTTTAAAAGAAGTGTATTTTTGATAAAAATTTGTAAGCACATTGGAAAGGTCATAAACGCCGCATTATTATTTAAGTGATACCAGATATAAATTTTTGTTCTGATTAAATGCATTATTTAAATAAATAATTTTATTTGTTACTTACTTAAATTGGTAAATTTTAAATCAGGTACCCCATAAGTAAATTACGGACATTATTATTTTTGAATTCTCTATTTAATATAATGAGTAAAAATGATTAAATTTTAAGGCTTATTTTGCCTATTTTTTTAGAGTGATTTCAACCTGTACAATTAAAATTTTACGAATTTTGGAGCTTGCTTTAAGTCCTTTATTACAGACTTAGTGACTCTAAGAGGGAGCAAGTTAAGGGCTTACGCAAGGCAGGTGTGTAAATGGGGAGAATACCAAACGAATCTTTACGTACCAGCCGGGCTTTTTGTTTGGCTCCCAGTGGGTGTTGCCAGTAATTCCTGAGTATATACCGACGCAACTTACTTAAAAACCGACTTCTGCGGGATTAGAAATGGAACCATAATTATCCCTTTTGTTGGGGCATGCCTGATGATCGAACAATGGAAAGTGGTGAAAGACGTAGTCCACAGTTTGATATGCAGTGACATGTTCAGATCCCCCATGTCCCTCATGGGGGATCTGAATGAATGAAAAACTTACAACATGCTCCTTAGAGTCTGGCAATACTTCGACATGAGCTAGAGGTAAGATGGACTGAGATACCTCAAGAGGATATAAACTACCTCGTCAGATCAGCTCTTAGACGTGCCAGTGAGTGTATAAGAAATCGAGGGTTTTTAGCACGTTAATAAACTTAAAATTGTTATTGATTTTTAGATTTGACTAAGCACCTAATTATTTCTTAGCCATTGTCTGCTATACATGTATAGCATATAATTTAGTTATCGTGCTTTTAGTAACATATTGCGTTTTCCTTTTAATTTGTGGGGATAAGTTTTAAATCACTAAGTATATTAGTTACCTAAGGGCAGCAGCGTATGCTTGGGGGGCCAAGGGGGGCCCAGGCCACCCATTTTTTGAAACAAATTAAATAATTTTCAGAAATCATTTAATTTTTTATCTATGGTAGGTAGGTAGGTAGGTAGGTTTAAAGTAAGTGGACTTTTTACGCCCTCCACTGCGACCGCTCGGTCTATTGTGGCTCACACCTTTTTATATTTCTTCTAATGAATCCGATACCAGATTGGGAGAGAGTTCTTACATCTCCTCTTACTCGTGTCGCTACCGGACAGGAGCACAATGTGTTCTGATGTGTTCTGGTGTCCCTTTCTCCTGGAGAGTATGACGAGTCGACTATTAGATCCATCATGCCCTCCTCTCCCGGTCTAGTGACGTGGGTAGCTACCAGATCCTTGTTACAGGAACCAGATGTTCTTTCTGAGGCCGCATCTCCGGCCTTATCCTATGAAAACGGTCCTATCCGCTTTCTGTTTAAAGCCAGGGAACCCTTTTTCCTATAAAGGCGGTTCTGTCCGCCTTCTGTTTGGATTCAGGGAACCCTTCCTAAGCACCTGTTTGTTCTGGATGGATTAGTCCTTCCCCGTGAACCAGGTGCCGCGCCGGTGAGTTCAGGGCCACCTTACGAAAAGGATTCACCCGTTTCGGTCGGCGCACCTTTGTTTGCTTGTGACCTTGAGTGGAACCTCTCGAAACGGATTTATTTCAACCCTTACTCGAAATGTTCTTCGGCTTATATATGAATGCATCAATTTGACGAAGTACATCGGCAATTTATGTATTTTTATTAATTTATAGATTAAACCGTTATGCCATACCGTGTCAAAGGCCCTCTTTATGTCGAGGGCCAGTAACACATTATTTTGTTTTAGGTTAATGTGATTCAGTGCCTCTTGTACGACTCTGAAAATTAAGATAGTGGTGTTGTTACGATCCCGAAAACCGAACTGTTCCTTTGGAAAATTTGAATCAAAATGGTGTTTATTTTGGTCAGGATTGCCCTTTCAGTGACCTTCGATAGGCCGTTTGTCAGGGCGATTGGCCTGTACGATTCTGGCTTTCGGGGATCCTTACCAGGCTTAAGTAATGGGATTATTGTTGCCACTTTCCACTGCTGTGGGAAGTGTTGTAATAAAATCATGGCGTTTATGATATAAGTATGTTGTACAACCGTTGTCGTTGGTAGATTTTTAATTAGGATATTAGAAATTTCATCAGGCCCAGGCGCTTTGTTGTTGGGTAGATGTGATATTATTGTGATTAGCTCTCTGGGTCTGATAAAAATTCTATTTCGGATCTGGGGTGGGATAGGGTAAATTTGGTGGATAACGAAATTAACCAAGGTGGTTATTTCGTCGTGTTCGTTGATGCTTTTTGGAGGAGCATTATAAACACTCTTCAAATAGTTTGCCAGTACCTCTGCTTTCTGTCCGTCTGTTTGTGGTTCTTCACTATCTAGTGTAGGTACTTTGTTATATTTGTTTTTGAGTCTTCTGGTCAGTCGCCACAGAGACTTATCCTGAGTAGATAACCGCTGTAAAACTTCTGACCACACTTTGTTTTTGTGATTGTTCAGTTAGAAGCTTGACTTGGCGTTCAAGCTCTTCGTTGGTATTTATGTTATTATTTATTATTGTTTTTTCATTTAGGATGTTTCTGAATTTTCTCCAGTCCGCATTGCCAAAATGCCAGTATGTGTGTTTTGTATTGTCCGTTCCCGGGGACCAGCATAGCAGGAGGGGCAGGTGGTCTGATGAAAGTTCGTCCAGTGTTTGTAAGTCCGGTAAGTCTAATATGTTTTTGTTCAGTCCTATGTCAATGTAAGCGGGCGTCATGCCGTTTGTGGGGTAGTGTGTCGGTCTGTTTGTCATAAGTATCTGTATATTATTGTCAATGGCATAATCGTGTACACGCAGGCCGTTGGCATTGTTTCTACGATTATGCCATAAAGTATGTTTGGCCTGGGCCGAACTTAGGACCTCTGGGGCCCCGGGCGAATTCGTGAATGGGCCCCCACCCCCAGTAACGTTTATACAAACAATATAATATTATAACCATATAATACATTTTGCATATAAAACATTTAAATTGAATTGAATGATTCAAAAAATTGGAACATAGTAACATGGTATAGAATACTTTTTTCTACGAAATGATCATTACAAACAACCCCCTAATTCCCCTCCAAATTAAAATTGATCTTTACCCTCCTGCGATTTATTAATAGATCTTAGAAGTTTGACCAATTTAAAATGCTTAATTTTTAAAAAATTTAAGCTTAAAGTGAAAAACCATTTCCGCAATTTCGTAAAAATTGCCATTTTCTTTAAAATAACTTCAACAATACTGGAGATACGAAAAAATGTTATTGTACCGACTTGTAGCTTTTTTGATTACAAATATTTTTTGTTTCTTGGATTTTTCTGTACAAAAAATATTTGGCGAGATATGACCGTTTAAAGCCTCTGTTTACGAGCTCGAATAAGGTGGTTATTCGAGCCCTTTAAACTCATTTCATTTTAAAGCTAAGAGATTTAAAAGGATTTAATTTACATAGTCTTAAAATTCTTAAAAACCCTACAAAATCATTTTAAAAAAAATTCTATCATTAAAACTAAAGGAGCTATGTTTAAAAAACCAATATTTTTTTTAGAAAAATTCGAAAAGCCGCTCGGAGCATAATCTGCATAATATTCCATATAACTGCTATACTATATACTTTTACCGGTATAATTTTCGTATGTAATTCTATTTTTTTCCTATTTATATTTATTATATTGGTTTATAAGAATTGCACTGTTGTAAGAAGTGGTTTTTAAGGATTGAAAATTTGCCAAATAATGAAATTGGTAATATTTTTAATTAATAAATCTGTCAAGCTGTTAATTTTTTTGGGGTAAATCTTTTTTTTAATTAAGCTATAATAGGGTTTGATATATAAGGATCGAAAAGTTGCAAAATTAAATTTGTACATATTTTAAGCAGCAGCATTCTAAAATTAAATCACTATGATAAATTAATCATTTTTTAGGGTAAATATATATTTTTTTACTTTTAGCTTTAACAAGGGTTCATTTTTAAGGGTTAAAATATTTTGAAATTTTATTTCAAAGCACAAAACAACCATTATTCAACTAATCCAAACCAACTTTTACCCATCTTAAGGTTTAAAATGTTATTTTATTTTATAAGTTTTGACAATTAGGGGTAGTTTTCACCCTTAAAAACAAATAGCGCACATCACCATAAAATAGAATTTAAAGTAGAGGGTTAGAAGCGCCTAATTCCAAATTTTTATGCAACCGATGCAGGAGAAAAAAATTGCGAGGTTTTGCCATCGGCAGGTGGTAGAGGAGCTTTCCTCGCCTGAGGCGGTACCACCCCACTTGCCCTTTAAAGGACTCGTGAAGTCTTAGTACGTTTCGAGTTCTGGGCGGTGAGTCAGTTTTCCTTCTTCCTCCTCCTTCTTTCTCTTTTAGTTTTCCTTCTTCCTCTTCTTTCTTTTTCTTTTTCTTTTCCTTTCTCTTTTTTTTTCCACTCTACTAAAATTTGGAAATAATGATGATGGCACACCCGAACGTAAAGTTATCCGGAGGTAAAATACCCCTCCATTCGGTTCTCCGGGCGAGGGGTACATTTGGGGGGCCACCATCGAAAAGTCTGATATCGTTTACAAATATATGTGGGCTTAACTCTAACGTGAACTCTGTTCACCATTATCTTCAATCCTCCAAACCCCACATACTATTTCTTACCGAAACCCAAATAAGTCCCAAAACAGCAACCAACCACCTCCTCTTCCCAGCTTATGAACTCATTTCATCTTTTCAACCCCATGGCGGCGTTTGTGCTTACGTTCGCAACGACCTGGCTTGTGTTAGGGTTTCTAACCTCGAATCTGGTAGGCCTGATATTCTTTGGCTTAAACTTACTTTCAGATCTTCTACTAAATTTATCTGCTGTATATACCGGTCCCCGTCTGACAATTCCTACAACGAGTTCTTTGATTTCCTTTCAATAAAGATCGACAATATTATTTCCCAGTCTCCATTGGCCGAAGTAATCGTCCTCGGGGATTTTAATGTTCATAATAAGGATTGGCTAGGCTCCACAAAAACTGATACACAAGGCAGAGCAGCACAAAATTTCGCATTCAGCAATTATGGAACCTACCTACTTTCCTAGGGTTCCCACCCATAATTCTAACCCCCTAGATCTCTTTCTTACTTCCACCCCCGAACTCTATCAAGCATCAGTAACTGCTCCCCTTGGTCGCTCTGACCATGGTATCATACTCCACTCATTTTGAGGCAACTGAAAGCATGCCGCCACGAACCATCTGGCACTACAATTCGGCCGACTGGGATGGTCTAAGAGATTTCTTTACCAGCTACCCTTGGAATCCTACCTGCTTTTCTACTCACGATCCTTCAGAAATATGTAAACAAATTACCGAAACAATTCAACTAGGCATTGAGACCTATATTCCCCACACTAAAAAGAACCCCATAACTTCAAATCACAAACCGTGGTTTTCTAAATCCTGTGACAAAGCCAGACTTCTAAAACTTCAAGCCCACAAAAAGTTTCTTCAAAACCCCAGTCCCGAAAATCGACAGGCTAGCATCGAAGCAAGAAATCAGTATAATCAGACCATCTCAGATGCAAAAGACCGTTTTAACAATCGAATAAAAGATAAAGTTCTCTCTTGCTCAAATGGCAGTAAAGCTTTTTGGTCCTTTGCCAAAAATATTAGTCAGAACTTTTGCACAAATTCTTTTCCACCCCTAATCTCTGAAGATGGAATTGTCTCTACCTCCAAAGGAAAAGCCGAACTATTTGCCAAACAATTTGCTGCCAGTTCTACGCTTGATCCTTCTATTAATCTTCCTCTTCCAACAGTTGTCCCTGTTTCTCATAAAATGTCCGATATAATTTATAAAGTCAAACAGATCAAGCGTATTCTTTCTTCTCTTAATACTAAAAAATCGTCTGGGCTGGATGGCATACCAGCAATCGTCCTAAAAAAATGTGCTCCCGAGCTTGCACCCATCTTAACTCGCCTCTTTCGAATCTCTTACGACACGGGCATTTTCCCGGAGAGTTGGAAAGCTGCACGTGTGCAACCTGTCCCCAAAAAAAGGATCCAAAAGTCTCCCTTCTAACTATAGGCCTATATCTCTTCTTTCAGTTGTTTGCAAGGTAATGGAAAAATTCATTAATTCCCAAATCTTAAAGTATCTGGAAAAACATAAGATCTTACATGATAGACAATATGGATTCCGTCACAGTAGATCCACAGCTGATCTTCTTTCCTTTGTCTCACACAACTGGAACAAGTCCCTTGAGTTTCTTGGTGAATCCCAGATCGTTGCTCTTGACATATCCAAAGCTTTCGATCAGGTCTGGCATGATGGGCTTCTTAAAAAACTTCCTTCTTACGGTCTTCCACCTAAGCTTTGCTCTTGGCTTTCCAGTTTCCTTTCTAATCGACGTATATCAGTTAGTTAGATGGTCATTCCTCCAGCTTCTACCAAATTAATGCTGGGGTGCCCCAGGGCTCAGTGCTGGCACCCACGCTGTTTCTTCTACACATTAACGATCTTCTCTCTTCCACAATCAATCCCATTCATAGTTTTGCTGACGATAGTACCCTCCACTCTAGTATTCAATTTCTTAAGCCACCGTGTAATTCTGATTTTGAAAACAAGCGCAGGTCAATGCAGATATCTCTTTCACAAGACCTCAAACTTATCTTGGATTGGGGCGCCAAAATCGTGTTCAGTTTAATGCCTCAAAAACACAGTCATGTTCGCTGTCGCGAAAAAAGTCTGCAAATGCTCATCCCTTACATATGAGCGGCCAAGTTCTGCAGTACAGTCGTTTAATCTAGTCGGCGTTACTTTTGAGAATAACCTCAACTGGCACAAACACATTTCATCCATAGCTTCGGCAGCTTCAAAAAAGATTGGATTCCTCTTTCGAGCCAGAAAATATTTTTCTTCTTCCAATCTGTACACTCTGTATGTTTCCCAAATCGGACCCTCTTTGGAATACTGTTCTCATGTCTGGGGAATGGAGTCCCCTACAACACTTAGCCTTCTGGACTCCATCCAAAAAAGAGCTGTTCGTCTTATTAATGATCCAACGCTCACAGAAAGGCTTCCTCTTCTTGCCCATCGTCGAGCTGTAGGGGATCTGTCGCTCTTCTATAGGTATTTTCACGGCTTCTGCTCAGAGGAATTGGCCAGTATTATTCCGTCTCTGGCAGCTCCCAACAGAGCAACACGTAGTGCAACTTTTATGCATCCTTTTACAGTTCAGTTAGAGAGGCCCCGAACTTCCCGCTTTCTTCGTTCCTTTATTCCTAGAGTGTCAAGACTATGGAACCTGCTGCCCGCAGAAGTTTTTCCTTCTCCTCCCAATCTCCAAAAATTTAAGTCCCGTGTGAACAAACTCCCTCTCACCACACTGAAGACACCCACGGTACGTTAGTACTTAGGCATCAGCCTTCGTGGACTGTCCCAAGATAAAAAAAAAAATCATCAAATGGTTTTAATTTGTCAAAAACATTTTTTTGTAAATCTTATGAGGGGTGGTTATTTAAGGGTTAAGTTATTGTATTTAAAGATTTATTATATCGCAAACTGTTAAAAAAATTTCTACAATATAAGCGTCATTATTATTAATATTATTAAATAATTTTAAGATTTAAAAAAACATATTTTTTTTGTAATTTTGTTACTAAGGGTGACTTTTAAGGGTTGAAACGTTACAAATATAATGTAAAATATACGTTACAACATAAAAATAATTTATTCTACATATTTAGCTATGATTTTAATTTACATAATGTCTATTTCAATGGTTTTTTATTTTTTAGCATAAGGGGTGGTTTTTACCCCGTAAAAATAAGAAGCACACCTTAAGCATATATAAACTTTAATCTAGAGGGTAATAGCAACTTTATTCCAAATTTTCATAAAAATTAAAACTAACTGTACAAAAAAATCCGGAGGGCAAATACCTTTTTTCTCCCCACACACTGTGCTATAATTACAGTTAATAAATTATGATTTTTGAGAATCATAAAGAAATAAATATTTTTTATTTCTTGGATATTTGGCCCAGATGTATTAGCCTTTCGTTAAACGTTTAAACTTTTTCTCTAAATAATTTTTTACCACCCTACGGTGGTCGGGGGCCCCTTTTGCTTGTGGGCCCCGGGCGTTCGCCCCGTAGGTAGGTAGGTAGGTTTAAAGTGAGTGGGTATAACACCCTTCCACCGCGACCGCTCGGTCTATTGTGGCTTACACCTTTTTATATTTCTCCCAACAGGTCCAGACTCCTAATAAATCTGATGATCCTGTTGGGAGAGAGATCTTTCACCTCCTCCGGCAACAAGGTGTCATTGCCGAGGATTGCGAATCTTAGTCGTGCCATTGCTGGGCACGAACACAGTATGTGTTCTGCCGATTCATCCCCCTCCATGCACATGCGGCATTCGGCGTCTTCCGCTAGGCCGATCTTGTGCATGTGGTATTTTAATCTGCAGTGTCCCGTGTACAGTCCCACTAAAGTTTTACGTTCGCCCCGTGCGCCCATAGGTAAGTTCGGCCCTGTGTTTGGCATTAAGGTCACTGAGTAATAAAACTCTTGTGCCCTGGTCAAGTATGTTGGTCAAGTCTTGGTCTTGTATTCTGAGGTGAGGTTTTGCATAGCATTTTATTGGTTAAGCCATTGGCGTTCCAGAGTGCAATATTTAGTGCTTTAATTGGTTGATTTAAAAATTGTGAAAACTATAAGATTTAATTTAAAAATTATACTGTTCAACATTTGACATTACAAAACTTAAAATTTCTATACCTAGTTCCATTTTGCTCATTTGGTTACGATTTTTTATGATGTTAAGAAAGTCTTTTAAAAACCTTGTTAATTCAGATACGTTTAAATTTAAGTCGTTATTTTTAAAACTGCCCAGGAGCACTATTCTTGGTCGTTCGCATCTTTCAGAATCCGTCGAATTGTCATTTAATTTATCAACAGATTTGACGGATCGTGAAAGATGCGAATGATCAAGAATAGCGTCCCAGTGCGTTTGTAAGGTCACTGATCTGCGTTTTTTAGTTTTCCTGGCTACTTTGTCTTGTTTTTAGAGGCGGAAAGTCTCGCTAGCTCTCGGTGTTGTAGTGGGTTGGTTCTGCTGGATGGGAATTAGTGGTGGAGCCACTTGCCCTGACTACCGATGGGCCACTTGTCCTGGCCTGTTGCCATGGATTGGTGGCGGGGGGCGGGGCATTAATGTATCTTGTGGCTGCTTTCATGTTATTTTGTTGGATCTTCAAAATTTTGTAGATGTAAACGGGGCATTGTTCGCTATTGGCTTTGTGCCCTTGGCCACAGTTGGCACACTGGTTCATTTCTTTTGTTGTGCAGTTGGTTGTCAGGTGACTGCCGCCGCAGTGCATGCACCTGACGGCCCAATGACAGTAGGTGGTTGCGTGGCCCCATTGTTGGCAGCGTTTACACTGAATAATGGGTTTGGGATTGGATTTAATTTCCCATTTAACAGCTATATGATTTAGGTTTTTAATATGCTAGAGTTTTTTCAATGTAACTTCGGGACCCGTGACTACCATATAAATGGGTCTATAGCTCGTTTTGATTTCATATATTTTCTTTGCTTCTATCTGGTGTTCATCTCGAAGCTGGGCACTTATCTCTTCCGGGTCGCATGCGTCCTGTTTTGGGTAGTGGAGTAAGTGTGGTATTCGTTAATAGGGTTGTTGTTTAGCAGATTAATATAGATCCAATATTCTTCTATGTCGAATGTTTGAATAATTGTGGAGTTCTTTGCGTATGTTAGCGTGTATCCTTTTTTAATATTGCGGTTTAAGTTTTGTCTAAATTGTTCTGCGGCTTGTCTATTGGAGATCACCCCTTGCAGTATGATTGGGGCCGGTTTGTTGCCCTTCTTTTTAGGGTTTTTTTACGTTGGGTTTTGTCTTGTTGTTTGTTGTTGAGTGTTATTTCTAGTTGGCGTTGGTTGTGTTTCTTTGGGTTCTTCTGTTGTATGTTCTTCTGTCTCTGTTGTGGTTGGTACTTCATACCTATTTTGTGTGGGTACGTTAGGCGTGTGTGTGAAGTTGCGTTTTTTAGTAAAGTACTGCGACAAGTCTATTTCTTCAAATCATTCTTCAGTCCGTTGTCTTTTTCGTGATGTATCAGTGTCCACTATTTCAGTTCCCAAAGGTGTAGCGTATGTAGTCCCGAAAGCTTCTTCATGTGCAATTATGGGGTTGGTTGGATAATCCTCTATTATTAGTGGGGATGGTTCTTTCCCTTCAACATTGATATCGATCGTTTCCATGTTTTCTGAGCCACTAGATTTGTATATTGAAAATCCGGAGCTCTACCATCGTACCATGAGCGATATTAAATGAAAAGATGCAATAGATGTATAGTATCCGGTGTATTACGTCATCACACGAGGGACCTGGCGGTATCATATTAAAGGGACAAAATAGTATTAATAAGGCCACCTAACTACCATTAATTAATTAAAAATATTGTACAACAATTTATAGTTGCATAAAGCCTGAGGAAATAATAACAAAGAAAAAGCTAAACGGTATCGTATAGAGGTATATACACCCAGTTTAGCCCGTTACCCGGTATAAATTTCAAAATATAAGAGTGTATTTGAAAAAAAATATTCAGGGAGTGACGTAATGTGTTTTGAAAACATTTTTAATTTCAACTAGGTCGACTACGTCACCTCGTGCTAAACACTCTGTATATAACCAAATACATGCAACGTAAAATTATAGATTTGAATAAGTGAGACGTGGATGCCAAAAGCATACGATTATATCACCTAAGGGTGATACGTACAGCGTGTAGAGTGCCGTATAATGCGTTACAGTCCTGAGTACTCCCCCTCTCACCAATTATTACGAAGAAGTTTATTACGGTTCCCTAGTCCCCATTCCCTACAAGTTTGGGGTAGAAATATTGAAAAGAAGCCATAGCCGAGCGCGGGAAACCTAAAGAGCTTTTTAAAATCAACTAAAATATATAACGAAGTAAAAAATATTCAACGAATGAGAGCAGCTAGTATTTTTAATTTCAATAGATTGAACGATTATGCCATCTGCAAGACATTCCGGCTAAAAAAGAAAGAAAAATTATTTAGAGGCCAAAAAATATATGCAAGAGGGTATTTTGATGGTAGTTTTTGTAGAGTGATATCATCATATTAAGTAACCATACTAGCTGCTATTAAGTGAACCCCATCTCACGTCATCATATATTTATTTATTTATTTATTCCGCCGTTAATCAAGAAAGACACATTAATAGAAAAGAGCGGTTTAATATCATAAATAAATCGGCTACAATATCGCGAAAAAATCCCGCATTTTTTACCGCAGAAAAAGTTAAAATAAGTAAAATATTTAAATTTTATCAATATCCATATCTACATCCGTTTTTAAAAAATTCCAGTTTATGATATAATTAAATTTAATAAAAATCAAACAACATAACGCAACGCCCAAAAACACACCCGTTGAATATTAAATAAAAATTAAAAAATCATATACCAAAAATGGTTTTATAATTATTATGTCAAATCGCCAAACAAATGTACCTAAAATAATTAATATTCAAAAATGCATTGTAAACGTCTAATAAGTGGCGTCAAAATAATTGCGTAAATTAAAAAACCGACGCTCCTATAAAGCAGTCAGTATAGTTAAAAAATAAGCGACTAATGCGGTATAATAATAATATTTTTTTAAAACGGCAAATCGCCAAACAAATGCGCCAAAAATTATTAACACTAAAAAATGTATTTCAAAGGCACGATAAGTGACGTGAAAATAATTGCATAAATTAAAAAACAATGCTCCTATAAAGCAGTCCGCACAGCCCAAAATTAAGTAACTAATAAATGACGTCATAGTATTATTTTTTAAAACAACAAATCACAGAACAAATATACCTAAAATAACTAGCATTAAAAATGTATTGTAAACACCCAATAAGTGGTGCCAAAATAATTACATAAATTAAAAAACGAAGCAAGCAGATCAAAATAAAAAATGAATTTATCAACTAATAAATGACGTCACAATAATATTTTAATGCGGGTAAATATTTCAAAATAATTAACAGTAAAAATTAATTTAGACAAATGGCATGATTAGAAAAACACCAACCGCCAGCACACGTTTTAACCTTTTTGAGTTAGGCTTTAGGATGGTCATAAAATTGCAGATCGAGGCTTAAATTTCTCCCATAAGAAAAACATGGGAAAAACTACTCTTATTGTGCTCGTACGCACATTGTTTCTCTACTTAAATGGTATTTTGCGGGATTGGAACAAACCTATATAGTACCGATTTTTATTTTAATATCCAAGTATTCCTTCCAAGTCTACCTACAAGTAGAAAAGTGTTTTGTATAAGTTAATAGATGTATTTTTGTGCCGGGCACGCTCATTAAGGTTGAAACAATTATATGACAATATAACTTTGTAGTATAAGCTGTTTTAAATTTCATAATACTAAATGTATTTTAACACGAAGGTCTCCAAGCATTATACGTATACGTACCCTCTGTTATGGTATTAATCTTTAAGTAATAATTATAGGATTTTAAAAAGCTGCAAAGTTGGAAATGCCATTATACTAGGTCGAATATTTTTATGAAAAATATTTGATATTTCAAAAATTGTTTATTTTTTTTTCTGAATTTAAAAACTATCCTTACAAGAACTGAACTGCTATGTTTATTCCTTTGATGCTAGTCAATTCGCCAGCTCTCACCTTTTCAGTCACACGTTGCGAAATCGCAATGTGAGCTTTCCTGGGCTTTGTCGGTAGAAAGTCTGAATGTCGGGCTCTGTTTTCAGTGTTTAAAGTTATAAAGGGAACACATGATGGCGGACAAACCAAGGATTACTACTGGTATTGCGTACAACCAGCTCGCTGCGCTCGCAACCAAACTTTCGCCATAGAAAGACCACTTCGTGTACGACACAAAACGTAAAAACAACATGGATCTAGGCCTTTACCTCTCACAGCGCTTAGCCCCAGAAGAAGGATCCCATTAACTGGCGGCGAGTTCCCCTTCAATTTTCACGAGCAAAAACACACTCTTTCCGCGCCACTGCGGTCGATTCCCACGAAAAATCGTAAGCTTCAAATCGCGTGCTATACTGGGTGGAAATCGATACGAAAGTGATCCTTAGGGAAGTTTTTTAAAGACTATTTTAAGTTCGGTTTATGATATTTTTGTAATTTTTACAAGTTTCAGTAAGATATACGGGAAAGGGTATTTCATAACATGTGGGTTTCTCTGTTGTACCTCTAAAATAATCTTTTTAAGAATCTGTGGTTTAAGGCATAAAAAGTTAATCGCTAATGACAAAGAAATATTTTACATAGAATGAATATAGTTAATTCGTTATTTTTTAATTAAGCTCAGAAACATTTCTTATTTCGGCCGGTTTAACCTCTGCGTGTAGTAAAAAATTGTTTTGCTCAAGCTACTTCTAGTAAAAACAGTTTTGCAGCAGCGCATGATAATAAAGAGGATCTCTTCATCCCTGTTAAATTTATCTTTACTTATACTCACAGCCATTATGTTTGGCGTGAACGAGCACGTAGTTTGCTTTATACTGATTGCTGTTAGACTTACACAAAAAAAAATATAAAGGCATTTAAATATGTATGTTAATAAACTTCATCCGCTTTCACATTTTACTTTTTTCGGAGTAAACCTCTTAAGGTGCGTTTAACCACGATAGTGTTTATCGTGCCGCGGGTTTGATATCCACTTTCCACGGCAACGATAGCGAACATAACGCGCGCGGCAGTCGCACTTAATGGATACGCTCTTTTATATGGCGTATACTTTAGCATTTGTTCGCAATATTTTAATACAATTAATACATATTTTTTTAAGATAATTTGTATAAGATAAAAAAATTGCAACATATCTTTACCAAAATAATCTTTTAAAAACTACTATAAAAAACTGAAACAAAGTAATGCTACAAAAGTACCTCGGTAGCAAAAAATTACCCATGAGGACTGCGCCACTGTAAAAGTATTATCCCATAATAATAATGTTTCTAATTACTATCGAAAAATAAACATAATTACTGTTCGGTTAGTAAAGGTTATTGTCTTTTAGTAGAAATTACTTTACAATCTCTAGACAACGAGGCGAAGTGCACAAAAACATTACTACTTCTGATTTTAAAATCTCATTTTAGTTAAAAATACACGATTATCCTGTAGATAGTGTAGATATGTTTCTAGTTGTTTATTATTTGCAATCATTAAATCGTTTTTTAAAAATACTTTATTTTATCAAAATAAAGTTAATCCTAAACTTATAATAAAATTATGAATCATAATCATGTTATGAGTTTCTTATAGTAAATAGTGTACGGCTTGTCCGATTTTTCATAACTTTTGGTTTTATGAAGCACTTCTGCTTTGACTGAAAATGTCCTTAAGTTTCGATTTATTTATATATATATATATATATATATATATATATATATATATATATATATATATATATATATATATATATATATATATATATATATATAATATATATATATATATATATATATATATATATATATATATATATATATATATATATATATATATATATATATATATATATATATATATATATATATATATAAATATATATTATTTAAAAACATAATAAAAATAAAAAGTTGTGTCATGGCCGGTAAATTTTGAATTACCCTGTAGAATACATATTTTATTTTCTGATATAATATTTTATTCAAGTAGCTACAACCAAGTCACTTTTAAATATTTTGTTAAAATTAACCCGCACTTGTAAAACTTAACTTATATGCTTTTAGCTTACCGCAACTTCATTGTTACAACTCTAAAATTTCACAAAATTTTAAATTTTTTTTAATAAAAAATTATATATATTATATATATAATATATATATATATATATATATATATATATATATATATATATATATATATATATATATATATATATATATATATATATATATATATATATATATATATATATATATATAATATATATATATATATAATATATATATATATATATATATATATATATATATATATATATATATATATATATATATATATATATATATATATATATATATATATATATATATATATATATATATATATATAGTTCAGTTACTTTCGGTTTTACCGATAGAGTGAACTCATATCATCCCATTTGAAAAAATATGGTATTTTTAATTTGACATTTCAAAATGCGGACAAATTAAGCGTAAAGCATTAACAGGGTGTTTTTTTTAATTTGTGCCAAATTTCATCATGTCACCAATAGTTTTTTTGCTCTCAAAATTTGACATATGCGGTATCGGTACACGCAGAATTTTCCCAGGAATCCAAAAACATAAAAATATACAAGGTGTTTAATTGAAAACTCGAAAGTTGAGGCCATTTATAGTAAGACCGAAAGTCAAGTGACTTGTAAAGAAGCCTCAAATTTGACATTATATGATGTACCCAAGTTTCAACTTTATCTTAAAAATGCAAAAAAGGGGTGAGCCACCCATATATGTATAACTGCATAGCTCCTGTTTCGTACTTTTAAATAATCAGGTATATTTTTATGAAATCGATGGCTTTACGTTTATTGGCACCGTTCTTTACAAAGTAACTAATAAATATCGCAGTAACAGATATACATTTGGCAGTATATCCTGGATAAAAACTAGACTGGTTGAAATTTGAGACGAGACCAAAAAACTTAAAATCATGCAATCGCCGATAAAAATATTTCACTTATTTCTCATATTAAATTTGCAACAGTTTACATAAAATAATTGCGACCGGGATATTTTTAAATTATTCATTTGAGACGCAGATCAAAATTTTTACTGTTTCTTATAAATGCATACGCAAATAAAAAGCTTATAGTAATTTAAGAAACATATCTAACAACAATATTGTAATAAAGGTGGAGACAAACGAATTTGAGATTTATAAGTACTAACATAGTTATTAATGTTGACAGAGGCGACCGGGGCTAGATTAGATTAGATTAGATTATTTGAGCGGAGGTGGCAAAAATGACCTCCACCACTGCAACCTTGCCAGATTTATTGTGGTCTCTCCGCCTACATAGTGCTTCACAGTGGCACCACACAAGTACGGCTGTTTCTTCAGCCTCCTGGCAGAACCTACACAGGCTATCCTCCACCAGGCCTATTCTTTCCAGGTGCTTGTTGAGTTTGCAATGTCCTGTTAGTTGACCTACCGTTATCCTTACGACTTTACGACTGTGGCTCAGTAGGTTGGCCGAGCAGGTCTTAATGAACTGCTTTGCCTGTCGTTGTCCTGGTGTTTGTAACCACCAGCTTTGAAACTCTCTGTCTACCCAGCTCTTTATAGATGCTTTAAGGAGGCCTGCCGAGATTCCACAGAATGGCTCAGGGCCTATCATTTCCATGGCTGATCCTCTTTTGGCTAGGTCGTCGGCCTCTTCGTTACCTGGGTGGCCCTCGTGGCCTGGTACCCAGGCTACCGTAAGTTTGTTTGCCAAGCCGACTTTATCCAGGGCCTGTATACAGTCCCCCACTAGTTTGGAATTAACTTTTGGAGAACTGGTGGCCTTCAGAGCCGCTTGGCTGTCTTAGTAAATGACGATGTTTTTTCCTTTACTCCCTTTTTCTTTAATCAGCACGGCACAATGCTGCGATTTCCGCTTGGAAAACCGTGGCGTGCTGACCAAGACTTAAGGTTATCTTTTCTCTAGGCTTGTCTCCATAGATGCCAGCTTCTACTCCCTTGTTGGTCTTGGAGCCATCTGTATACCAGATATGATCGGCTTTGATAGGAGGGCCTTCTTTCCAGTCCTCCCTATCTGGTATGACAATCCGAAAGTGTCTGTTGAAGATGAAACGAGGGGTTGACCTGTCCGAGGGCATCTCAAACAATGAGCTGACCTCTTGGTCCCCATCTATTTTCCATCTTGAGATCCTTTGATGTCTTACAATTGGCCTTTGACCTCGTTTGAGTCTATAGAGTACCGCCTTTACTTCTCCCTGTATGTAAATGTGGAGTGGCGGCAGGTTTAGCAGCACTTCCAGGGCTGCGGTTGGGGTTGTTCTCATAGCTCCCGTGATGCATACGCATGCTAGCCTTTGCACACTTTGAAGTTGTGTGGTTGCTACGGTCTGCGTGACCCTTGCCCCCCAGGCAACTGAGCCGTAGGTTATCATGGGTCTTATTACCATTTTATACAACCACAGGTTCATCTTTGGGTTAAGTCCCCAGCTTTTTCCACAAAGCCTGCGACATCTCCGAGGGCGATTTTGCCTTCTGAACAACTTGGTTGAGGTGTGGTCCCCAGTTCATCTTTTGGTCAAAAATGACTCCTAGATACTTGACCTCTTTTGAGAAGGGGATTTCCACTCCATTGAGCTTTGGACATCTGAGTGCCCTTAGTGCTCTTTTCTTTGTGTAGGGAACGGGGCTAAGTTCCAATATTGCAACTCGGATGAAAGCGGAGTAAAGAAAATACCAAACGGAGCTAATCCGGATATTAAAACATTTTGAATTTCAATAAGTGGAGGGGTGCAAGTTTCATTTGTTTATTTAAAAAGTAAAATACTATAATATGTTAATAGTTTAAGAAACTAAAAAAAAACGCTTTTATAGCAAACCAGACTAAAAAGTAAAAAATAATTTTTAATAATTTAATTATAGTAATTTACAACATTTAATATTAAGCACCCCACGCTTTTTTACTATATTTGAATTATTAAAAATTATTTTCTACTTTTTAGTCTGGTTTGCTATAAGAGCGTGTTTTTTAGTTTTTTTTAGACTATAATTTATTTTTTGGGAAATGGTTATTTAATAAGCATGTGACTATGATGACGGAGGACTATTTTATTAATGCAGGCAAAAAATAGATAAGTGGGTTTACTTTTAGCAGTATGTTTGTTTTGTATGATTTTAAAAAAACATACATATTTTACTATTATCTGTAATATCGGTTATCGGCCGGTGATCTGACCGCACCTAGGGGCCTCATGGATCGTATAGCCCTGGGCACTTGCCCAGAATGCCCAGTGGGAAAAACGGGCCTACCTTCAAGTGATATTAAATTAGGGATCCAAAATATTTTCCACTTTAAAGGCTCAAAGATAATATGCTATTTGTTATGACGAAAAATGTCTAGCAATTCTTATCACCCACATATGAGCGTCCTTCAGAGCAAATATTTATGAAATCTCGAAATTATATATATATATATATATATATATATATATATATATATATATATATATATATATATATATATATATATATATATATATATATATATATATATATATATATATTCCTGTTTTAAAGGCTGTTTTACGTTATCTGTGCTAAAAAATCAGCTAGTATGATTGCCCTTAAAGCAGACCTTCATAAGACAGCGTGGAGAGTCACTTTTATGCGGCCCTTTAAAATCCACTTGAGAAACTTCTTACTTTATTATCTTTTTCATTATTAGAGTGTCCAGTCCTGCTGTCTGCAGAAGTGTTTCCTTTGCCTTCAAATATTTTAACCATTTTTAAACACTTACGCTTCACACATGATACGTTTCTCCTTAAGTAATAAGCTTTCATTAACTATTCTCAGATAAAAAAATAAGATTTCTGCCAAAACATGTTGTTTAAATAGACTCCATATTGTCATAATATGGACCAGAAAGGTACCAGAAATACCAGCCGTCGTACGTACGTATTTGGTTTAAAATAGAGAGGGCTTTTGAAAAGTTTTCTTAACTTTTTTTGGCTACTGTCACCTTAGCCTAAAATTTTATTCCATAATTTACTAAGGCAAAAAAATATTAACATTTTTGCCGAGCAGTATAATTACTGCGTTATGTGTCATATATTAAGAGATAAAACTGAAATCGTCCACTGTATATATTGATGACCATTTTAAAAGCAGACGAAACATAATTTAAAATTCGAACGATAGATCGTTTAAATTGATTATAACCCGTTAAGATACAAAGTTTTTTATTATAATCAATTAAGGATAAGTTATCTATAAGGGAAACAACAAGCGAGGAAGACAATAAAAGCTCTTTTAATATTCAGATAATGTCAGCGACAATTCTTTTACCAACAAATTGTTTCAGTATGCAAACGAAACACTTTTTATAAAAAAATGTAACCCCATCAGCTTTACATAAAGTCGCGACGCACCTTTTTATTCATAATGATGTTACTGACATATCAAAACACTTTGTAAAAAAATATTTCTTTTTTTACTACTCTTTGTTTTTTTTTTTCTTTTCGCACAACAGAGAGACCATCTAGGAATATTAAATAGGTTTGTCTCAACCCCGCAAAATACTGTTTATTGTTTATTTTACGGTCACGCGCAAGCCTAGTCAAATAAACCCTTTCCAACCGATGGGTGACGGTGTATTACACGATCCCTGTACTCTTCCAACCAAACTTGTGATCGTTCGTGAACAGTTTCCGAACGGTCATTACGATCTTGATGGATAGCAAAAACCCTTTGCGAGACCCAAATTTGTTGTTTTTGTACTCACGTAAGACCGTGCAAAGTCGACACTTGCGCATTTGATCGATTTTAACAGTTTCAAAACCGTCTCACGGCGGTACAAAAACTGTGGGGAAACAAGGACAAAGACAGGAAAAAAGGATTGTAGATCTGTTAACTTTGTTTTTTTTTACCTTAGAACAGTTCATGAAGGCTTAAAGCCTAACGTATAAAGCCTAAAGTACTAACATATAGTTGGATTATTTTTAAAATGAAAATTCGGCTGTTAGGGAGGCAGTATATTGGCTACTCTGGCTTTGGATATAATATGCATATGCCATTTAAGGTTATTCTTTAAGATAACTTCCACAAGGTTAAATTATTTTTTGTTCTGCAGAACTCTAATAAGAAAAGGATGAATATTGGCAAAATCTCATAAGTGTGGGGGGTTTAACAGGTTGAGATGTTTGACAAGTTAGTACAAAGAACTCCAACAATGACAAAATGTTCATAATAAAACACTAACGGTTGGGATAGAAAAACTTCGTTGCCAACTTTCGATATATTCTAACTTTTTATTATTAAAAACTATAATGATAAGGGTAAAGAGTCAGAAGACATCCAAAATAAATTCGAATTTATTTAAAAAAAAATTAAGATCTGTTATTGAAAAAAGTACCAAAATATTTATTTGTTTTTTTTGTTAAGATGAAACTGGAAGCAGAAAAGTTTTCCTTACCAATATTTCACTCATAATTGGTGACAATAAAAACCTTTATATTTTAACGGGTCATAAAAGTAGATGTTTATCAGAATTATTGACACACTCAATAAATGTGTTTATTTTTTTTTTGCCAAGCAAAAAGTATTTTCGATGAATTTTTCTAAAAATTCGCACGACTGAGGTGTCACAAAATTTAACGCTGTCTACAGGGTATGACCAAAATATCTATCCAATAATCAGTTCCATTTAAAGATAAATTAAACAGGGTGATAATAATATTAAATGGCCTTACAAAATCTAAGTAGTCAACTGTAACCCGTGAACTTGAAATGGTGCCTTTATTATACATTTTTTTACAATCCATTTAAAAAAGCCTCTAACCTCTAACTGTCTACTTTGTCTGCTTCTTTAGTATCTAAACTGTGGAACCTGCTACTTGCAGAGGTCTTTCGTTGCTTTCCAATCCTTCAAATCTTTATGTCTTGTGTTAGTACGAGTAAACTGCTTTTTAGTTAGTGTAGGACAGATACATTAGTCTTTAGGCTTTAAGCCTTCGAGGGCTGTCTCAAGATAAAAAAGTAGTTTGCGTTTCAGGTAACAAAGTTTTGTTTGTGTTAAAAGTTGTCACAATATTGCATGTATGTAAAAAATCAGTTAGTGGACATAGTGTAATTTAACAACGTTGTCTTTCATTTGTGTTTTTTAATAAGGTGTACCTCGTTAAAGTAAATCTAATTTTAAAGTTTAGTTTTTTCAAAATTGTCTAAATATTTTTGTTTACTTTTCCACCTTTGTAAACAAAAACAGTGTGAGCACAGATGTGAAGAAAGCGGAAGCACCACAATACAAGCCTTTGTTTATCACCGTATTCAGAATATCATATCATATTAAAATAAGAGAAAATATTTGGGTGGTCCCATTTAAATTTTAAAAATATGTCAGTTCCGGTCAAACCGGAAGTGATATGTAGATATAATTAATATATACAAAGTGATTCCTGTGGAAGGTATGACGTCATTGATATTTTTTTAATGGTAACACCTATTTTCTATTACGAAGTTGAAAAGAGCACATTTTTTTTGTCTGATAAGATAATTTTAAGTATGGGCAATGATCGATATACAACTATATTTTTGGAATGGGTTAAATACCAAAAAGCAGAACAAATATGCTTTTTTAATTTTGAAATACTAAATTTAATGACAATGAAATTTAAAAAAACAACTAAATTTGATGTTAAAATCGTGCATAGTTGGTCGCTTGACAGTTACCTTGACAATAAATATTTAATTGTTGTCAGCTATCAGTGATTTAAAATTAAACTTCGTTAAATGTATTTTAAGTTATTTCTTTAAATAATTCACTTCTGATCTTTATATCAAAGCAGTGTATTTAAAGTGTTTATCAAGGAAACAAATATGTTATTTTTAAACAAATGGTTAAATTAACAGAGCGAGACAGAAGTTATATTCTTTCCACGATTGGATTTGGAGATAGGATATGTTGCCAAAACGAAGTAGTTAGATTGCTTAATGGAATTGATGTTGATGATAATTTCGCAAAACACAAAATTTTTTGACGAGGCTACCTTTTTCTTTAACGACCATGTCAATAGGTCCAGATTTAACACCCTTGAGTTACTTTTCGTGAAGATACTTGAAAAATAAAATGTGCTTTAGAATGCCAGAGAAATTACATAAAGACTTCATCACGAAATATATTTTATACCTCCTGAAGTTATTTAAAATTTTCAAAAAGAGTTTATTATATTTGGTGGCTATTGTTAACAGCCAACATTTATTGTTTTTGAAGTTCTTATTGCTTTTAAAATTAGAGTTTAAAAGTTTATTTATATAATATATATATATATATATATATATATATATATATATATATATATATATATATATATATATATATATATATATATATATATATATATATATATATATATATATATATATGGAACTATTAGATATTACTTTTTTAGGCTACACGAGTTTGTCAAAAAGTATGAATTTAGCCCAGGAGTAAAGTACCTTTATTTTTGACAATTTCTAAAATTTTTATAAAGAAAAACTGATCAGAACTGGACACTTTCTTTAAATATGCAATTATACCCATTTACAATAAAAAAATATTTTTTTAATTTTTTTTTTAAATTTCTACTTTATTACTTATGAATGAATACAATATAAGTTATTTACACCATTTTTCTGTACTTTATAAATTCCAACGCGCTTTGACGGTTGCTGTAAAACAATTTATTTATACGTCAGAGCAGAATATATATATATATATATATATATATATATATATATATATATATATATATATATATATATATATATATATATATATATATATATATATATATATATATATAAATATATTTCGTGATGAAGTCTTTATGTAATTTCTCTGGCATTCTAAAGTACATTTTATTTTTCAAGTATCTTCACGAAAAGTAACTCAAGGGTGTTAAATCTGGACCTATTGACATGGTCGTTAAAGAAAAAGCCTCGTCAAAAAAATTGTGTTTTGCGAAATTATCATCAACATCAATTCCATTAAGCAATCTAACTACTTCGTTTTGGCAACATATCCTATCTCCAAATCCAATCGTGGAAAGAATTTAACTTCTGTCTCGCTCTGTTAATTTAACCATTTGCTTAAAAATAACATATTTATTTCCTTGATAAACACTTTAAATACACTGCTTTGATATAAAGATCAGAAGTGAATTATTTAAAGAAATAACTTGAAATACATTTAACGAAGTTTAATTTTAAATCACTGATAGCTGACAACAATTAAATATTTATTGTCAAGGTAACTGTCAAGCAACCAACTATGCACGATTTTAACATCAAATTTAGTTGTTTTTTTTAAATTTCATTGTCATTAAATTTAGTATTTCAAAATTAAAAAAGCATATTTGTTGTGTTTTTTGGTATTTAACCCATACCAAAAATATAGTTGTATATCGATCATTGCCCATACTTAAAATTATCTTATCAGACAAAAAAAAATGTGCTCTTTTCAACTTCGTAATAGAAAATAGGTGTTACCCTTAAAAAAATATCAATGACGTCATACCTTCCACAGGAATCACTTTGTATATATTAATTATATCTAAATATCACTTCCGGTTTGACCGGAAATGACATATTTTTAAAATTTAAATGGGACCACCCAAATATTTTCTCTTATTTTGATATGATATGATATTCTGAATACGGTGATATAACAAAAGCTTGTATTGTGGTGCTTCCGCTTTCTTCACATCTGTGCTCGACACTGTTTTTTGTTTACAAAGGTGGAAAAAGTAAACAATAATATTTAGACAATTTTGCAACTCTTTAATTAGATTTACTTTAACGAGGTACACCTTATTAAAAAAACACAAATGAAAGACACACGTTGTTAAATTACACTATGTCCACTAACTGATTTTTTACATACATGCAATATTGTGACAACTTTTAACACAAACAAAACTTTGTTACCTGAAACACAAACTACTTTTTTATCTTGAGACAGCCCACGAAGGCTTAAAGCCTAAACACTAATGTATCTGTCCTACACTAACTAAAAAGCAGTTTACTCGTACTATGTATATGGGACCCCATTTATTGGTTTAAATATTCAAATTGGGAAAAAACGTTTTCAATAAAAATATTTTGGTTTTTGCTGCTCTATATTTTGGGAACAACGTTATGTATATAGGGTGTATCAAAAAGTACGTACAAGGACAAAGTTTATTTTTTTAAATGACTCCCTATATTTTTTGTTTCATTTTTGTTTTCTGCAATAAATTTTAGATATTTTTTATCTGATATATCATATCCCTATATTCAATTGTTTACGAGATATTCGCATTTAAATGCAAATTTAGAATCGAAGAATCCGCGCATCTCTGAATGTTGTTTTACGTTTCTATGGTTTTAGAGGTTTTTGTAGATTGACAAAACAGCCATAATAATGATTAATAAGTAATTAGATATAACATGACGAGTAGAAATAGGTTTAACCTTAAAAAAGAGAAATCGATTTAAACAATTTTTGGCAGATATATATATATATATATATATATATATATATATATATATATATATATATATATATATATATATATATATATATATATATTATATATATATATATATATAAAACAATATTTGTAACGACGAAACATTTTCATCAACTAAGGAAACATCGGATCTTATCAGGATTGTTACCGGCATGAATGAACAAATTAAGCTTTATGTGTTTCGTTTCTAACTTTTCGCCCTTCTGTTTTGTTCAACCGTTCTTTTGATATATGCCTAATAACTTAATAAATAATCAATATATTATGATATTTTAGCGTTGTATGTGATCTTAAGGTAAGGTATTTTTGTAAAGCCTAAAAATAACCCCTAACGACCTCAGGATTGACGTTTGCAATTTTTGCTAAAAGCTTTTCCATAAAATTAAAATAATACTCATCAATTTTTTTATAGGCATAACAAATATTGCTTAGTATCTAGTATCAATAAGAGTGTAATGGCCAGTTCCCAAACGATAATAATAGCGTATAAGTTTGCAAAGTATTCTTTTCTATTTTTTTACCTTGAAACATTTCATAAAGGCTTAAAGCCTAAGTACTAATCTACCGTGGGTGTCTCAAGTTTGGTAAAGGGTAGTTATTAACACGGATCTTCTACGGGTGGTACGCTCCACAGTCTAGACACTCTAGGGATAAAGAAACGAGCAAAATGGGAAGTTTGGGCCTCTTAAGTTGGTCTGTAAAGGGATGCATAAGAGTGTTGCGTGTTGTTTTGTTAAGAGCTGTCAGAGGGGAAATTATACTAGCTAATTCCTTGAAGCAAAAGCCTCAAAGTTACCTATAAAAGAGCGACAGATATCCTACAGCTCGTCGGTGGGCAAGAGAAGGAAGCGTTCCTGAAAGCGTGGGATCATGAATAAGGTTAACAGCTCTTCTTTTATTGGAATCGAAAATGCTAAGTGTTGTCGGTGGCGGCATTTCCCATGCCTTAGAAAAGATATTATGACTTATGACCTTTATTAAGACCATTTAAACAATATGAATCTGCATGCAGCAGTGTGTGTATCCCTTAAATTTTTTTGTCCAGAGCCATATTTTAAACAGTCAATTTCACTAATTAAAATTGCGCATATTTTGGCCACAGGTAATGCGAAATGGCGAACGGAAAACCACTACTACCTTATATTGAAAAAATGTATATGTACATTATAAAATATTTTTGTGCAGGCAAGAATATTTTACTTTAAAAATACTATTTTTAACAGATATGTCGCTCATTTATGTTGGGACAATACTCGAAGGCTTAAAGTCTAAGTGAAAATTAATATAAAGATTTTTTGTAAGAGTGGGGTCATTAATAAGGCTCTAACGATGGAATAAATAATGGTAAAAATTGTGAAAAAGACCATTCTTTAGACATGGGAACAATATTTCAGAGGGGTTCTAATTTTGAGATACATACAGTGTACATACAAGAAGGTGAAAATACTTTTTATCTCGAGAGATTAATCCGAGCTTTTTTAAAGTTGGATTATCAGTGTGCCAGAGATAACTGCATTAACCTTTGTTTGTTTTCCAAATTGGGCTTAGAGAATGGCTTAAGAAACTGAATATTCGTGAAAATGGTACAATCGTCAGCAAAATTATGGATGGGTTTTATAGTGAAAAAGAGAAGATTGTTGATGTGCAGAAGGAATAGAGTTGGTGTCAGTATTGAGCCCTAGGGTACCTCAGCATTAACTTGGTGAAAGTTAAAACAGTAACCATCTATAATAACTTATATATGTCATTTAAAAAGCAAATTGGATGGCCAAAAAACAAAAGCTTAAATGAAAAATGGTGGAACTAAATTTGTTGAAAAACGTATCATTCGAGACATGTAATGATCTCTTGCTTCGATGCTAGCTGGTCGATTTTCAGAACTAGGATTCTGAATAAAAATTTTATGGGCTTAGACTTTTAAATGTCTAACTTTCACTGGCGGCCCTGGGATTTTTAAAAATTTTTATCTTAAAAGTGAGACATGGGACCCACACCAAATATATACCATATGCTATTGGCCTCAAGGGAAACAATTTGGTTTAAAAAATATTTTAGAATTTGCAATGTTTTTTTTGTAGCACTCCAGGAAAAAATCCTACTCTTAAAAGTAAATTTTCAATTTGTATTTTTTTTGCGTATTCGATCAGATTTCTAATTTTCGCAAAAATATCTGTTTTTCTAAAAACCATAGCCAGTTAAATTTTTTTCACTCAACAATTATTTTATGCAAATATTTTAGATGCGTCTAGTTTTAAGAAAAATTCAGATATTTTTGCGAAATTTGGGATTGGACGATAAAATTTGATCAAATTCATGAAAAAAATACAAGTAGAGGATTTGCTTTTGAAAGTCCCTGGGACCACCAAAAGAAAAGCAGCTTTTTTCGAAAATTCCAAAATTTTTTTTTTTACCAAAGTGTTTCCTTTAAGGACAGTAGTATCTGGTATATATTTGGTGTGTCTTACTTTTTAGCTATAAAACCATATAAATCTTGGAGCCGTCACTGCTAGCTTTATCAATAATTAGGAGAGCTACAGGTAGGATCTCAAGGATAGGTGCCAAAGAAATCTTTCAGACTAACCCAGATCTGAGCGACCAAGTAGAGCAGTTACTAATGTTTGGTTAAGTTTGGGGTTGATAAAAAAGAATATCTAACGGATTTGCGTAATAATAATTAGGAAGTCAAGGAAAGTAGGTGGGTATATAGTAGTACGGACTGTCCTGCATCGATACATCAGATCAACGAAAGTTACGCAACTTTCGTCTTGGCCAGTAGTATGTGTAGTTTGGGAACCACGTTAAACCCCTAGGTCCCGTTTGGATGACACTACCCAGGCGGTAATGGAAGAGTATTTTAGACGTAGTAGTTATTCGTTTTTTCTCCGTAATCACACTACTGCGTAAAAAAAACTTTGGTGAAAATTGAGATACGACTTTTAAAACGACTGTTTTTTTTATTGTTATATGTTTTTATGTTCTTACTTTTTTATTGTCACAATCTATGAATTATCGCCTAGAATTTTGATGTCGTTGCTTATTTTATTAAGTTAACACCGGAAGAAATATGAACGTAATTGTTTTAAAGAAATGATTATTTTTATCTTTAAGACTTTTGAAATTATCATTGGCAAATGATATATTATGTACTAACATATTGAGTTGGTTGCATTAGGACAAGCAAATTAAATTAAACAATAATTTTAATTTAAAATTTGTAAGGGTACAGTACATATATCAAATTATTGGTAAAAAAATGTCTCTTATAAAAACATAAGCAGCTACCCTCATCCCATTTAAAAATAATATATATATATATATATATATATATATATATATATATATATATATATATATATATATATATATATATATATATATATAATATATATATTTAGATATATATATATATATATATATATATATATAATAATATATAAAAAAAAAAATTAAATGAGAGGGAAGTCTTGGCCGAAACCAGTTAAACAACAAAGGAAAGCGATTGACCTGTCAGATCTGTGTGCCAAATTTTGTTCTCCGACCACCATACTAACAGTGTGCTTTACTTCTTAAAGGCAGTTGAAAGAAATAGATATATCTCCCATTTTACTCAAAATACATGTAGAGTGAGCATGAGCAACTTAAAATTAAATAAAATAAATTATTTTTTTATTTGTTATGATTCGATAACGAATTACTAAAAATAACATACCGTTCGGAATAGAGATTTTTTTCGGGGGTAAAATAGGTCTTAAATTTGTTTAAAATGAATGATCCAATAAAAACCACCCCATGAAGTGTCTTTAAACTATTGGGTTTTACGATTGGCTCTAAAAATTTGTAAAAATTTTAATAACTTTTTCAAATTGCCATTTGTGACGTAAATTAAAGAAGGTCTAGAAATTACAAAATTTCTTAAAGAAAAATATAAATAAATTTAATTATTGCTTAATTTACATTTTTAAGTTAATTTTATATCTTGAAAACGGTATCTTAAAATGTTGATAAGTTTGTTTTATATTTAGTTTTCATTTTTCAGGTAATCTGCCAGCTCGTGAGAGTCAATCGACTCTGTGCACTCGTTCATGCACAAGTCTATAACCTGGAACCTGAACCAAAGCGTGCGTGTCTAGCGAGTAACTTGGAAGTTGAGAATGTTGTGTACAAAAAAAAATAACTAAATATATTTCAATTTGTAACTATATATATATATATATATATATATATATATATATAATATATATATATATATATATATTATATATATATATATATATTATATTATATATAATATATATATATATAATATATATATATATATATATATATATATATATATATATATATATATATATATATATTATATATATATATATATATATATATATATATTATATATATATATATATATATATATATATATATATATATATATAATAATACACTACCGACGGAAAGTTTCCGGACGAGCTTCTTGTTTACTTTTGACTTGAAATTTGATACATAAACACATTAACTTGATCTATAACGAAAATGCTATGTTAGTTTACATAGTGTGTACGATCGTGTTTTTGACTTTCCTCCCTGTCCCCGCGCACTGTTCGTGAAAAACAAAACAAAATCGTCATCGATAACATTTAGTACGTATCTGGCGTGTAACGAAGTGAACGTATTTAAATTCTTTCTTTCTATTTCCTATGAAAATTAGATTATTTTTTGCATTTTTTTGATTTTTAGTAGTGATTTTATCATTTTCACATAATTATATTACTTTAATGGTAAAAGTAAATTTTCTTGTTTTGTGGCATTACTTCCAGTTATGTTGTAGTCCAAATAATTAATTTTTTGATTCATTTATTTAAGAAAATGGGAACTTATCCTAATACAAGTATAAAACAACGTGCATCTATTAATGCTCTTCACAACGAAGGAATTTACTATACGTTATATTGCAAATAAATTAAATTTACTACGTTCTACTGTCGGAGATGCCATTACTCGTTTCAAAAAAACTTTTTCAAATCAGGACTAAAAACGCAGTGGGAGGCCCCGTGTAACTTTTAAAGCAGAGAATAAATCCCTAATCATCATGTCCAAAATAAATAGAAAGCTTACAGGACCGAAAATTCAAATGCGGTTCAATGAAAGTCACGATAAACAGATATCAGTAAGTGTAGTAAAGGAACGCTTACAAAAAGCTGGCCTAAATGGCAAAATTTCTACTAAGAAACCACTCTTGTGACGCGGAAACAGGAAAAAAAGACTGAAATGGGCTCATGCACATGAAGATTGGACAATAGAAAACTGGAAACAAGTCTTGTGGACTGATAAGTCCAAATTCGAAATGTTTGGGTAAAAGCTTGGAATTTATGTTCGTCGCGGCCCTTCAGTAAAAATGCACGCCGATGCTATAACTTCAACTGTTAAACATGGAGGTGGCTCTGTGATGGTGTCGGGGTGTTTTTCATATGCCGGAGAAGGGTATCTCTACAGAATTAAAGGAACTCTTGACAAAAATGGTTACCATTTCATATTAAAAACGCATGCTAACCCTTCTGGGTTGCGACTGACTGGCCGTGGGTATGTGTTTCAGCAAGATAATGACCCAAAGCACAAATCTAAGCTTTGTGTCAAGTTTTTAAAAAATAAAAAAGATAGTGGTGAATTAGAAATAATGAAATGGCCCACGCAATCTCCCGATCTTAATCCAATAGAATTATTGTGGGATAAACTGGATCGGCAAATTAAGAAATTAAATCCCACTTCTTCGGATGATCTATAAAAGGCTCTCCAAATGTCCTGGAATAATATACCGAAAAGTGTGTTAGAAAAACATATAAAAATATTGCCGCATCTAGTTAAAAAATTATTGTCGGTCAGAGGTGGTTTCTTTGATGAAAAGAAAGTGTAGCAGTATAAAATGAAAAAAATAAAATATGTTAATGGTTTTAATCGTAGAATGTTATCTTTTATTATTTTTAAAATAAAACTTATTTTAACTTGATTTATTTTACTTTTAATATTTGTTTTAATAATTTTTTATTTTGTCCGGAAATTTTCTGTGCAGTTAGTAATATATTTATATATATATATATATATATATATATATATATATATATATATATATATATATATATATATATATATATATATATATATATATATATATATATATATATTTTTATTATCGTTGTTATGAATATGTTAATGGGGTAAATATTTACAGGACTTTTTATGTAGTTGCATTATCCATATTATTATTAACTTTAAGTTTGTTAAAATACATCTGGGAATACTATAGATATGATGTCCTCCAATTTTTATTGATATACCTATTAAAATATATATAATAAAAACAGAAGTCGTAATTATTGTAACATAAATTTGATTATCCTCAGGAAAAGTAGGAAAATTTCCCATTTGTGTACAAATTACAATACTTAAGATGATTAAATATTTTAGAAAAAAAAAATATAAATAATATAAAACTTGTATATCGCAGATTAGTGAAATGTCGTAATGTAATCAAAGACTAAACGTTGAAAAGTAATCAGATTTTGACGTGCTCTAAATCCTATCACACATATTAACAATATTTAGAAATATTATTTATTAGGCAGCCAACATTTAATTTTTTTCTATATTTTTTAATTTATATATTTAAATCTGTTATCACTTTTTACTGATTTTTTTCTGTGTATTGGTGTTTAAGAATTGTTTAATATTAGAAAAAATATATATATTTACTTTGTAGAAAGATGCATATTTTCGTAGTGTCAATGTTTTATAGTCTAGTTAAAAATTTTAGTTCTAATCAATAAAAACAAACAAAATAGTAAAAAACAACAAAATGTTTACCTGTAAAAAATAAAAAAAATCCGCTTTCCTCCAAATTTTCCGGAGAAGCACTGAACCAATCTTAAAGACTAGTTTTCACCCCAATGTCACAACGATAGTGAATAATAATTAATTAATAATTTTACTTCGCTCTTCTCAAGTGTTTGCCGGCCACGTGAACGCAATCAACCAATAAATAAACACAAATGCTCGCCGATTATACAAGGTGTTAAAAAAGCGACGGACGGCGCACCGCGCTCCTTGCAAATTAATGATTAGTTTATTTTTATTTTGAGATAAGTCTACAGGATGGAACAAGCCAAATTATAAAAAAAATCATTTATTATTAGTAAAGCTGTAAGCCACGAAGGCTTACAGCTTTAGTAATAATGTACCGTGGGTGCCTTAAGGTAAAAAAGCAGTTTATTGGTACGCAATTTAAAGATTTGGAAGTATGAAAAAAAAGAGACATCTACAGGTAGTAGGATTCACAGTATAAATTAGGAAAAATAAGCAAACAAAGTAGGAAGCCCGGGGCTAGTGGAGAAACCTTTTTTTATATACAAGTACCGTCATTGTTAAGACAAACGGTTCGTCTGGATGGAACCCAGAATACTAAGAAATGTCGTAGAAGCCCAGACTTGGAAAAGGTATTCTATGTAGAAGGAAAAAAAACTTTTTGGCTCCAAGCTGCTCGGGCCATGAATCTAAGGTGTTTATGCCCTTTAGTCATTCTCGAAAGTAACCCCTACAATAAGTGACTCTTTTTAGTGCAGAACTTGGCTGCTAATTTGCATGCGATAAGAACTGACAGATCTTTTTCGCGAGAGTGAATATATTTGGGTTTTTGATGCCTCCCCTTAGAAAGGTTTTTGGTGCTTTAATTTAATATAACATTTCTGTTAATTAAATATCCTGTTTTCTAAATTAGGTCTTAGGACAGGCTTAATTGTGGAGTGACAAAATCATTAGTGCGTGGTAAAAATATAATTGATGTCAGTACCGAGCCTTGGGGTAAATCCGGAGGTCTAAGCCAAAATCTTTGGTGGATGACCGTAGAAAAAAAGTTTGTTAAGAGGCGCATTATGACAGACCTGTTAATTCGCATTAGATACCTCAAGAGCAATGATCTAAAATTCGCCAACAAGCTCAAGCAACTTGTTCAAGTTATTGATTTTTTTTAAATAAATTTTAAAAAAATATATTATTTTTAGGACTGTACCACTTAAGTAAAGACCGCGACAAAAGAGTTAAAGTGAGGTTCTGCTAGTGGGAAGAGTCTAGTCACCGCAAAACTGAAAAGCTGCAATAATTTTTACAAATTGATTGAGGGTCTTACGCAAGGGCGTAGCTAGGATTGTATATAAAGGGGGGCAGACAAAGAAAATCCTAGATTATATTGTTTGTTTTGATTGTTGTTTTTATCATATGAGTTTCACATAAGCAGTGGAGGTAGTTTTTTTTTTTTTTTTTTTAATATAATATAATATATATATATATATATATATATATATATATATATATATATATATATATATATATATATATATATATATATATATATATATATATATATATATATATAATATATACAGGATTGGCAAGGCAAGGGCTTGGGAGCCAATTTTATTGTAATGGAATGGGATACATATGGTATGACCACAGATTAAAAAGAAAACGATAACAATTTCCCTATCCCACTTCCAAAACAACGACGATCGACGGCGCCTACGATTTGTTAGGATATTGTCGACGGTGTTGTCATTTCGTAATATATTTATCAGCAATGTTAGAAATGTTTTAAAAATCATTCATTTTATAAAGCTTTTCATTTAAAAAAACTTATGCGCTTAGAAAAAAAAAAGAAATTTGTAAAAAATATAAGTATTTTAGAATGGTTAAAGATACCTTATTATTTTAATAATAGGTATTTATTATTTTATCGAGCAAGACAACATAAATAATTGTTTGTAATTTGTTGCAAATGCTGCAAAAGGAAATTATACCAGCTGTGCGAAACGTATATGTTAATTTCGAAGAAATTTGGTTTCAGCAGGATAGCTGTCCTGCTCATAACGCAAGGCCATTTTAGGAATTTTCCTGAACAGCTTATTTGTGACAGAGGTACCATACCATGGCAGGGAAGGTCACCGGATTTGACTTCTCTTGACTTTTTTTTGTGGGGCCAATTAACTCAACTAATTAACATGTATTCACATAAGGGACCTGTAAATTTAATTGAGTTACGGGCTAAAATATTCGACATTACTAACTCCATTACACCGGAGGTATTATCGAATGTTAGGACGGAGTTTTATAATCGGCTTGGGTATTGCGAATCTCAGCAGGGCAATGTATTCGAGCATTTATTAAAATGAGAAGAGTTATTTTTTTATTATTAGGATTACTATTAATTTCATTATTTTTTAAGAATGTTTATATTTTTTTTTATAATAGCAGTTAATATTTTATTTTAAGGCTTAAGTCTGATAAAAATTTTACAACCTTTTAATAACTGTTGTATTAAATACAACGGTGATTAACATGACCGCATAAAAACGCTTGTAGGCAACGGGGATTCCCGGTCGTTTCTTTCGATATGTCATTGTTATCATTTGGTTAACTTTAAATGCAATATTTTATTTTATGAAGTAAAATCGGAACCAAATTCGTGTAATCTTACGAATAATCGTGAGATCTGGCATCACTGACTAGTGTGTGTGTGTTATCGCAGTCCGCCCGAGGTATTCCCCTCTTTTTCTTCGGTCGGTAGGAAGGGAATCGGCAACTCCACGTTTTCTGTCTATCTTTATTTCGCTCAAGCCTTTGCCTACTAAATTGACATCTCCTTTTATCGCACTGAAAACCTCTGCACCTAAAAAATTGGTTTGCCAGACGTGTATAAAAATCATAAATATCTTGAATGAATGCGAGCGGCGTCCGATGAAGGCGCACAACATTGGCTGATAAGTTGCCTCTCCTCTCACCCCGCATCCCGCCAACCGGCTCCGCTCCTATGTCTATTTTAGTAAGGGTTCTTCTGAGTTTTTACAAAAAATTGTATGATTCATTATTCCATAACAAAAAAAAACTATGCTACCCTTGACATTTTTTAGAGTAAGAAATAATGTAAAAAAATATATATTAGAGATCAATCACATATAGTTGGATTTCACAAGTCAGTCTTTAAGTCTGTTAGTTTCTTAGGTCTTATAAGAAGCGTCGCAAGTTATAAAGCTCGTCAGAATTACAGTTTACCAGCAAATGACCGCTCTTCTAAGGGGGCAGCTGCCCCTCCCTGCCCGTACCTCGCTAAGCTCATGGTCTTACGTGGGGTTTTGTGGACAACTGAGAAATTGACATCAAGAAAAAGTTTTAAATCTCGATAGACCGATTGAAGAATGCATGCTTGCAGTCCTATGCCCAAAAGCAATTTTGTGTAAGTTCGGATTAGGCAAACAGAGTGAGTTCGTCTCACAATATTTTTAAGGACGTGAGAGCATATAAATCTATTAAATGATGTATAAAACTAGTACAATCAAGTGATAATTGGATTTACTATAAAAACTTTAAAAACATTTGCAGGCGTGCCATCAGAAAAAATAAAAAAGCGACGAAGCAATAAGCTTCTCAGGTAATTCAGGTAAATGTATTTGGCAAATTTTTATTATTATATATATATATATATATATATATATATATATATATATATATATATATATATATTTTAATATAATAAAATATAAATAAAATAATAAATATCATTTGAAGTGGCCACATAAACAAGGGAAGATAGAAAACAAAATATCACATTACACCTCAAAATTTTAAAAACTTTTTTTCAGAAAGAGCCAATGAGTTGATCCACGATATGCCTCAGGCTGCTAGTAATCCTCTTTAATTTCTAAATAAAGTAAACAACACTTTTCATAAGCTTGACTCTCAAAAGATAACTTTTATAAAAATGAAGAATACAATAACGCAACTAAAAAACAAAGAAGTACAGATATCTATGGATTAAATATAGAACTTATAAAATCAATAGTGATCGACAGTGGATCTTAAGCCTGGGAAAGAGTGCTATCCGTGGAGTCTTGAACCTTCTAAAGGGAATACTGGATTTATTTGAGAATTAAACTTAGTACTGTATGCCGGACACTTAAGTAAGGTTTGTGTGTCAAACACCTCTTTCATTAAGATTAACTGTACGGTTTAGCGTGAACTAATATTATTATTAATATTATTATATATATATATATATATATATATATATATATATATATATATATATATATATATATATATATATATATATATATATATATATATATATATATAAACAGGTCATATCTTGCTGAGTGTTACCAGGCTGTCCAGATGGATGATTTTTCGGCGGCGGCTACACTCTTATATATTAATATACCTCAGGGATCAGTCCGCGGCCCAATTCTATTTTTAATTTTCACAAATGATCAATCTGACTGCTGTGAGGTTGCTAATTTTGTGCAGGTTGTCGACGACATCACCACCACCATTGCTGTGACTGGGAAAATGGAGCTCGAAGATGAGAGGACGCTCTTGGATGCATGTGGGGCCATTAGTTTTTACCTGGTTTTTATCCAATCCTCTGCGACTTAATGCAGAAAAGATCCAGAACAAGATGTTTTTTTAGATATGTCAGTGACAGTCCTCTGGAATCCGTCAAATTCTTTGGAATCCACCTGGATTCTAAGTTGACCAGGAAACCGCATGTGGAAGTGGTGTGTGGTTGACTTAGAACCAGTGTTTTCTTGAGCTCGCTTCCCTTTAGTTTGGGTAGCATGGGGCGAGTTATTTTGGAGGAATTAAGCTATTAATTTATTTCCAAAGGGTCATTGCATAGTAGTGTTTCGAGATATGGCATTAAGGGACATTTTCAGAAGCGTAGGATGAGTATTTGTACTTAGGTGGAGGCTGTTTTTGACATGGCCAGACAAATTTAAAAAAATAATAATAGAAATTCTCAGACGTTTCAAAAAGCTTTAGAAAATAACACACTTTTTGTGCATTTTCTTATCCAGCCCCAGCTACGGCGGGCCCTATGGTGGTTGGTGCAAGTTAGTAGTTTTTTAAATAATATTATTTTAAACCAATTAATTATTTTTACGAAAAATCGTGCAGTATGTCCGATTTGTCAGTCGATTTATATTTTGATAATAGCATAATATACGCTACATGTAAATATTTATTAAGCTGCAGCTAGGATGGAAAATACATGCTAATATTGTTTTATTAACATCGAATTTAAGTATTGGCAAACAGTATTAGTTGTTTCTCTCTGTAGATTAAAAAAATTATAATCGATAATATTCTGTGTGGCTAAAGTTAACCAAATCTGGTTGCAAATCTAATAACTATTACTGAATTGTTGTTTTGTATGTGTAATAAAAAGATCAATTTAAATGCACAGGATGTATTTTTCTTTCAACTTTGTTGTTTTATGATTCTGACACGTTTTCTAAGTATAATAACACGCACATCGCATAGAAATAATCATGTGTAGATGCTTTTTACTATTTTTTAGAAAAATAAATATTTTTCTTAAGTTATTACGTCTTTTTCGCCACATTTGTATGTTATGTGCATGATAAACATTACATCAGCACAGATTTTTTAAATTATTTATTTTTTAACTTAGAGCAGTGTAAATAGAATTTCAGCCTAAGTACTAAGGTACCGTAAGTGCGTAAAGAGAAGTAAGAGGCAGATATTATAAAGGACCTAAAGTTCTGAAGAACTCTGCTGAAGTGGCGGACAAAGTGGGAAACTTGGGGCTTTTTCAAATAAACTGTAAAATGATGCATAAGCGTGTTGCCAAATTAAAAATGATACTGGCTTATTCTTTGCAAAATAATCAGTGGAAATTAGTTATGGGCTGAGTCGTTTATTTTTGGTATTTGAGTATTTTAGTATTCGCTCAAAAAGAATTAAAATCAGTACTCGCATTGGTATTCGAATACTAATGTTAAGTATTCAAATAGTTGATTCAACTCGAATATTCTTTGAACTTGAACGTCGATTAATTATTTGCGCTTCCCCAAAATATAAATGCGAACGGAAAAACAAAAAAAAACAAGTGTCACGACAGAACAGGTTGACATTGCCTTTTTTTGTATTCAAATACTGTAATTTTGGTACTCGAGTATGTAAATACCCTCGAGTCAGTACTCGAGTTAGCTTGAGTTGGCCCATCACTAGTGGAAATCCATGTATTTGGGGAATATACCCTACCGCTCGTCATTGGGTAAGAGAAGAATCTTTTTTGTGGCGGTCATTAGTAACGTGAACGAGTCTTCCTTGATTGGAATTAACAAACTTATTGTTGAAGGTCACTGGGATTTCATTCGGAATACAGGTTAAAGAGGAAGACATATTTTGTGGTTCAAAAGAAGAATTAAAGCTGTTTGCAACCTGCTGTGGTTAGGATCGTTATACGTCGATTAGAAAGGGAACTGGAGATCCAACCACAAAGGTTTGGTGGAAGACAACAGTTTGACAGCACATTGTTGGTTTGGTGGGCTTATGAAGGCCTTCGAGTGTCTGAGATCCGGAAGTCCATGCCAGTACCGAAGATTTTTTCTTTGTGTCCAAGCTGATATGAACTGCTTGGCCGTTCCATAAGATATACCGATGACCGGTTCCGGCCCTGTGAATTTTGTTTCTGCCCCCTTTTGGCAAGGACCATTTTAACAATCGAATAAAAGATAAAGTTCTCTCTTGCTCAAATGGCAGTAAAGCTTTCATGATAGACAATATGGATTCCGTCACAGTAGATCCACAGCTGATCTTCTTTCCTTTGTCTCACACAACTGGAACAAGTCCCTTGAGTTTCTTGGTGAATCCCAGATCATTGCTCTTGACATATCCAAAGCTTTCGATCAGGTCTGGCATGATGGGCTTCTTAACAAACTTCCTTCTTACGGTCTTCCACCTAAGCTTTGCTCTTGGCTTTCCAGTTTTCTTTCTAATCGACGTATATCAGTTAGTGTATGTAGATGGTCATTCCTACAGCTTCTACCAATTAATGCTGGTGCCCCAGGGCTCAGTGCTGGCACCCACGCTGTTTCTTCTACACATTAACGATCTTCTCTTCCACAATCAATCCCATTCATAGTTTTGCTGACGATAGTACCCTCCACTCTAGTATTCAATTTCTTAAGCCACCGTGTAATCCTGATTTCGAAAACAAGCGCAGGTCAATGCAGATATCTCTTTCACAAGACCTCAAACTTATCTTGGATTGGGGCGCCAAAAATCTTGTTCAGTTTAATGCCTCGAAAACACAGTCATGTTCCCTGTCGCGAAAAAAGTCTACAAATGTTCATCCCTTACATATGAGCGGCCAAGTTCTGCAGAACAAAGAGTCGTTTAATCTTGTCGGCGTTACTTTTGAGAATAACCTCAACTGGCACAAACACATTTTATCCATAGCTTCGGCAGCTTCAAAAAAGATTGGATTTCTCTTCCGAGCCAGAAAATATTTCTCTTCTTCCAATTTGTACACTCTGTATGTTTCCCAAATCAGACCCTCTTTAGAATATTGTTCTCATGTCTGGGGAATGGCGTCCCCTACAACACTTAGCATTCTGGACTCCATTCAAAGAAGAGCCGTTCGTCTTATTAATGATCCAACGCTCACAGAAAGGCTTCCTCTTCTTGCCCACCGTCGAGCTGTAGGGGATCTGTCGCTCTTCTATAGGTATTTTCACGGCTTCTGCTCAGAGGAGTTGGCCAGTATAATTCCTTCTCTGGCAGCTCCCAGCAGAGCAACACGTAGTGCAACTTTTATGCATCCTTTTACAGTTTAGTTAGAGAGGCCCCGAACTTCCCGCTTTCTTCGTTCCTTCATCCCTAGAGTTTCAAGACTATGGAACCTGCTGCCCGCAGAAGTTTTTCCTTCTCCTCCCAATCTCCAAAAATTTAAGTCCCGTGTGAACAAACTCCCTCTCGCCACACTGAAGACACCCACGGTACGTTAGTACTTAGGTATCAGCCTTTGTGGACTGTCCCAAGACAGAGTGCCCAGGCTAAAGGAAAACTCTGCCCTCGGCCTCTGTCCATATATACCAGCTCCAACACCGTCCTTGATTTTGGAGCCGTCGGTGTTTCGGGTCGGGTTTTCGACTCCAGTCCTCCCTTTGTGGGTAGACTACATTGTAGGGACGGTTGTAATTGGTTGCTGTAGGCATTATGTCTGAGGGCATTCCCAGTCTGTCACAGGTCAGGACATTCCTGAGGAGACTGCTGCTCTCCATATGACACGCCTGCGGTTTGTTACTGACCGCTTGATAGAGTTTTTAGGTTGCCCACCTTGCCTCTCTCTCCAAGTAATGAGAAAATAGAGGATGGAAGTTTGTTAAGGAGCGCATTAAGCCAGTCAAAAGCCTTAGATATATTAAAAGTAACAATCTGAGATTTTCCAAGTAGCTAAAAGGACTTGTAATAGAAAATAAAGAAGGACTGTATGTCATGAAAAAGTTTCCGTTTTTTTTTAATACTTTAAAGTACAATTCGCTAATGATCCAGTAAATAAAGTTTTAAAAGTCATAAAAAGAAAATTTCAACATACGCGAACAAACAATACTGTTCAGAGATGCCATGATTATAGACATTCTAGAATCTTGTCTTGGAAATTCGTACTTCTTGGAGCAAGACAGATTCATCAGAAAGGATAATGGTTTATCCAGAGTCTTCTCTATTTTGCAAATCATAGCCAACATTTTAAGCAAAAAGAAAACAAAGTTTTGGCTAAGGTACATGGTTGATTATATTATCTGGAATGGAAATACGAAGAACTTTGAGTACTTCTGCTAGACATTAACGACCTTATAGCTTCCATTAAGTATATAAAAGAACTAAACAACAATACAAATATACCGAAAACCATTATACACAGGATAGTATTTCAACTTTTTGTTAAACTTAACTTGTATTAATACAAAACAGGGTATAGTCAGAATTCTGGCAGATAGGCTAATGAGAACTTACAGCATAGCAGAAAGTCTCCAAGAAGAAAAGATTAAAAAGTTCTTGTTGGGTACTCGCCAAATAATCTTTACAGTTCAAAAATATAGAACACATATATCCAGAAAAGATCTCTTAACAATTGCGTTTATAAAATTCCGATGTGGCAACCCTGAAGATGTACAATAGGAGAAGAAACCAAAAAGATGGGTTGAACACATGAATGTGTCCATGTCAAACTGCACTTACATTTCTATAAATACTCTTGTAGACGTGTAACTTTAGCGTAATTTACATTTACGGGTACTTGAATCAGAGTTACTCGTCTTGGACTAAATCTCGGAAGTGTAAACGGCTGCTCGAACTCGTAACATTTTTCGAGTGGCCGTTTAAACTTCCAAGATGTGATCAGAGTAAATGTAAATTCCGCTTTACCAGTATTTACCAGAAGACGGCGGAAAAAATTGACTAGTTGAAACGTTGTGTTTCATTTAAATTAAGACAATACAAGTTGAAAAATCATCTTACAACTATGTGCGCCCAGCTAAGGAAGTGGCTTGAGGTGGCGATTATATGTTCAGCCATTTTAAAGCCATCCCTGTGGAAAAAGTCTGGTAGATCCATATAAAATACGATGTTTGATTAGAAGATATAATAAACTATTGTGTTTTAAAACAGTAATTCGAGATACTTACAAATTGAGGACAGTTTCGACTTATTGTTTTGCTAAAAAGAATACTGATGAATTCATAATGTTTTTTATAAGAGTTTATCAGTTAAGTTATGATAGAATTTCTATCTGGACATTTTTCGATCCAGATAGACTTATTAGGAATCTTATTGGAACCAAACACTTTTTATCAGGCTTTTTCCACAGGGATACCTGACAACAGACAGTACCTAGACTTTCCTAAAAAAGTGGAGTCTATCTTCGTTTTTTGCACTTTAAAGACGCACATTTATGTTGATCACAAATTTAATTTACTGGCTATAAAAAAAATAACTTAATAAAAAGTTGATCAGGCTGAAAATTTAATTAAATCTAGATTTGTCATCATGAACATTAATTTAAAATATTATTAAATTAACATAATTGTTACAAAGTATTTAAATTTTTATTTTACGTTAAGTAATAATTACTCAAAATGTATTTTAAACGAAAAACTTTTCCCGCTTTTTTTTAAATCACAACATAAAACTTAGTCCTCGTTTTGAAATCTATACTTAGCAACCAAACGAAAACTAAAAATAAATCTATACTTCCTTGGTTTTAAAATTTGGTCTCGCCATATCTAGTTCAATGTATTTTTCTCCATAAAAATTTTTTGAATAAGTTTAATAATTTGTGATTCCGAAAATACTGGTTAGTTATTCAATTAGAAGAAAATTGTTGGTAAGTTTAGATAACAAAACAGTTTTTTTTGTTGCACGTGACACTTTACCCAAGTTTCACCAGAAGTTTCGTATACCTATTTCTATTAACAAAAAAATTTAATAAGCCTTAAAATTTAAACAAAGTTTTACGTCTAAGGTCTTATTAAATTTTCAATTTAAATTTTTATCAGGTAGTAGGTATTCTTCATATAATTGTTCTCTTTTTCTTAGGTGGGTATTATCAATATGTATGTAAATGAATTAATTAAAAAAAAACAATCCACATGCTAAATCTTATAATAAAAATTATAAATTAAAATTTAAATGATATAATTAAATTCCTAATTTTATTTATAATTATATTATTGTAACCTTTTGTACTCAAAGCTCACTAGTGGATTAACCCATTTTGCCAGGCAATGATAACTTAAAGTGGTAATAATTTTAGATTTTCATAAATATTTTATCTTTTTTGAAGATATAGCTACCTGACAATTATTAGCAATTAGAGCAATTTTTATTGCTTAATTCTTAAATCCAGTCAAAATCAGCCATAAAGATATGAAAATTTTAGTAAACGTTTCTTTATAATATTATTCATAATAATACTTTTTATTCTATTGTATTATTGAAAGGTCGTTAGTACTAATAATGTTTTGTAAATATTTTTTTACTAATATATTAAATCAATAAAAACATATAAATTACATACTCTTGCTCTATTTTATGATCCGTGCCCTCCATAAACGTTTTCTAGAACATTGTATTGATCCATTTTTGAAGGGGAACGCAAATAATTTTAGATTTCTAATATCTGCAACATTGTAGAAGATTAGGGCCCTTTTACAATTAATGGTAATTATGGCAATTTTTATTGCTTTTTCCTTAAAACCAAACAAAAGGCCATCGTACAATACACAAAAATATTATTGAAATTTTTATGGGATTCAACGCTTGCTGGTTAGTACTAATAGTACTGAAAAGTCATTGTTGGGTCCCTGCCAAAAAACTTTATGCAATAGGACCGCTTCGACCGCCAGTGAATACCGTGTTCTGTTGGGTGTGGTTCGAAATCCACGTTAAACTGTAGATCCCGTCTGAATGAAATTACCTAGAAGATAATGGGGGAATTCAGGGGTACTAGTTATTTGTACAACGTCCGTGGTGACACTGCCACGTGGTGCCGTAAAATATCTGCATGTTGCGGTACTTGGACAACGTTGACGGAACTGGAAAAAATGGGTTAAATATATACAAAGCCAGCACCTACGGTACCTAGTACTTGGGTTTTATATAAGCCTTCGTGGACTGGTGAAAAACACAATCAAAATGTTTAGTTATTATTTAATTTAACAAAAAAAAAATTAATAAGAAAGTCAATAATCCTATTAGTCCTGGAGGTCACCACAAAAAAGCTCTCCAATAAGAGATACGCATGAAACTTTTTATATATTACTATAGCCAATTCAAGCCGCACTGCTGCCTCAACTCAGCGGGTTTAAATTGCATTTTTTTACCTAAAATAAATCGTAAAAAATCAGTTTTTTCTATATAACTCGAAAACCATTGATTTTAGGAAAAAAAGGTATATAATCAAAATTAATGATCTAATAAAACTACATAATTTTTGTTTAAAAAAATATATATTAAACAAAAAAATATGCTTTCTAATAAGCTCTTTAAAAAAGATTATATACACATTTTTAACAAAATAAGTAAAAAAGGAGATATAAGCAAAAAAGTAAATTTGGCCAAAAAATTAGGTAATAACAATATTTTTTGGTACAAGTAAGTATACCAACTCCGATCCATTTAAAAATTGATTCGAAATGTTCTATTTATTAAACGAAACAAACTAATGTACACATGTGTCTCGAGGCAATGTGGGATAACATGGTGACACGGATATTTTATTTAATTTTCTTTGGTCCAATAACTGTACTCATTTCGATCCACTTGAAATTTTAACTAAAAGAAAATTTAAACTCTATTTAATTAAAAAAAGTGCCTCCTCTATCTGGCTGTTATATACCTGGCAGGACGCTTAACATTTGTCGCTCTCCTATGCCACTATGTGTGTAGCTCATCGTGTACAAATTGGACATACAATTCAGTTAAATTAATGTTTAAACTTTAATTTGATTATATTTTAAAGTAGTAAATAAATAGGCAAATACAATAATTTAAATAAGAAAGCTTAATAAGAGCAATGTTTTTAAAGTTTAACGCTAAATTAACTTTTTTTTTTCATGTTAAAAATATAATTAAAATTTTCTTCAAATCATTCCAAACAAGTAACTTTTTTAGAAATTAATAATATTAATATTTAAATCGATAATAAAAATATTTAAACGATGAGCTATTACACATAGTAGCATAGGAGATCTGAAAATGTTAGCGTCCTGCCAGGTATACAACACCCAGTTAGAGGGTGTATTTTTTTAACCAAATAAAGTAAATTTTTAGTTAAAGTTTCAAATGGACTGGAATGGGTACACTTATTGGACCAAAAAAAATAAAATAAAATATCCTTGCCACCATGGTATCCCCCACTGCCTCGAGGCACATGTGTATTAGTTTGTTTTATTTGATGAATAGAACATTTTGAATCAATTTTTAGATGGATCGGAGTTGGTATACTTACTTGTACCAGAAAATGTTATTAGCAAAATTTTTGGCCAAATTCACTTTTTTGCTTATATCTCCTTTATTACGTATTTTATTAAAAATGGGTATATAACCTTTTTTATGGAGCTTATTAAAAGACATATTTTTTGTTTTTTGTATTTTTTCGTAGCTCTTTTATTTTTTCAAATATTTGCGTTTTTATTTTAAATTTTAATTGTTAATATTTCAAAAACGAAAAGAGCTACAAAAAACTTCATAGAACAAAAATTACGCAGTTTTATTAGACCAGTAATATGGCCAGCTTTTTTTGCGGTGGCCTCCCGGACTATATGCGCTAACTGTGGATTATGAATGGTAGAGAGATAAGGATCACCCTCTCTTATGGCTGTTTGGCTCAAAGTGGCTCCAGAATGTAGGTAGAATATAGGTAGTAGTTATTTAAAAATAACGTCCGTGGTGGGACTACCGCGTTGTCTAAAAGATGCGTGAAATGCAATATTTGCATGTTTCAGTGCTTGGACAGCGTTGACGGATCTGGGGAAAAAAGATGGGTTAAACATCGGAAAACCCGGCACTCACGGTACTCTGGTACTTAGGAGCATATACGTATTTTTACAATACAGGGTGATTACGTTGAGTCCTATTAAAAGTTTAACCAAAAAAAGAACTTTTCAAAACTTGGCACATGGCCATAATAGATAGAAACCTACATTTTAAAATATTTTGAAGGCAGGTTGCCAGATCTAACGAAACCAACGGCACCATTGTAATTTTAAATAGAACACCCTATTTCTTATTGCATATTGGATTCTACAAAAAATTTCAATAAATTTTATTAACATCTTCCTATACCTATATCTTACCGTTTTTAATAAAAATAATTAATCACTAATTTTTTTCAGGAAAATCACCATGTTAAAAGTTTAATATTTACGTGCCTAACCGAGCTGAATACTAGACATTTTTGGGGGTAGACAATGCATGTATTTAAAGATCTACATGCTATTATAGCAATATATCCTACAGGGTTCCAAAAAATTTGCGTTTTTCCGGGTATTAAATAATGATTCAAACTCATTTTTTTAAATACAACATACTGTATTTTATCTCATTTTAAATAGATAACAATTTACCTACAAAATGTCCATCAACTTCATACCCATCTGCCACCGTTTTTTAAATATAAGCAAATTTTATTTTTTTAAGCATTTATTTCTTATTAATCAAACAAAATAAATAATTTTTACCTTATATGTCAAATAGTTGTCAGAGCAATTTAAAATACAAACTTCCATGGCCTTCCTAGGTAAATTGTAAATTAAGCCGGTGGTTTACTGAAGATAGTATTTAAACACAAGGAAAAAATTAAAATTCATTTGTATTTAAAAACTAAGGCAGATGGATATAGAAACATGTGTGAACATTTTGTAGGTAAATTATTGGTTAATTTAAAAATAGGATAAAATACAGTATGTTGTATTTTAAAAAATTGAGTTTTAATCATTATTTAAAATCGGTAAAAATGCAAATTTTTTGGGACACCCTGTAGGATAAATTTCTATAATAGCATCTAGATCTTTTAAATACATGCATTGTCTAACCCTATAAAAAAATTTTTAGTATCCAGCTCGCTTAGGCACGTAAATATTGAACCTTTTTAACATGGTGATTTTCCTTAAAAAAATAGTAATTAATTATTTTCTTAAAAACGGTAAGATATAGGTATAGAAAGATGTTAATAAAACTTACTTAGAATTTTGTGTAGAATCCGAATATGCAATAAAAAACAGGGTGTTCCATTTAAAATTACAATGTTGCCGTTGGCTTCGGTTAGATCTGGCAACGCTGCACTTGACAAAATATTTTTAAAATGTAGCTTATTACCTGTTATGACCGTGTGCCAAATTTCAAAAAGTTCTCTTTTTTGGTTCCCCAGAACTTTTAATAGGACACTCAACGTGAATCACCCTGTATATTATATATGTATATAAAAATTCCTTTGTGAGCTGTCACAAAGATAAAAAAAAAAGAATAGCATTAAATAGGAGGCGCTAGTATAGCAAAGTGAACCAATGACCTTGACCGCAATACATAAAGTAAAGTTTAAAACAACGAGGTTATTGGTTTAAAAACGGTTTTTGAAAAGACCAGCGCTATCTTAATTTAGTGTAATTGAAGGGCCATTTTGTAACACAGAAATGGTGATCCGTATCTTTACAATCCATACTGTGGATGGATGACAAATAACCACAAAAAGGGTTATAGTCTAGTCAAGAAGTGTGTTTCCTACGAAAATAGTTAGAAGGCTTTGAAAAATATGAGCGATAGCTCATTCGACGCGGAATGCAAATTTGAGGATTTTTTCTGCCAACAAAAATTACAATTGTTAATAACAAAAAACGGAAAAAAGGAAGCCATTTCGATTTTTGATGATAACTCAAAAACTATAAGAGATGGCGAAAATTGCAAAAAAAACCTTGAAAAGGAGGAAATTTCCAATGAAAAGTTCCAACTCCCGGAACTCTATCTCCATTATTTATAATTTTAATTCAACGCTGAAAATTCCGAGCGACGTTTTTGGTTACGCGCTCGGATTTAAAACTGAGTACGTCACACTAAATAATACTTTTTAAGGTATTAAAAAAAAAAATAAAAAACTATGGTGTATTCAGAACACATCAAAGAATTCATTCCCGTTAATAATTTAATTTAAAGGTAATTTTGCAACAAGTTAGACAATTGTTAATTAACAAAATTGTGTCGAAATTTCGCCTTCATTGTACATTAAAAAAAATGTTTAAATAATTGTCGTAACATTTTTTCGCTTCGTAAAACACTTCCCATATACATACTTAACAAGATCACGCCATAAAAGTTTTAAAAAATTTAATCCTTTGTTTATAATAATTTTTAAACTTTGACAAAAAATAAAAAATCAGAGTTATATTGTTAAAGTTATAAAATTATTATAAACAAAGGATGAAATTTTTTAAAACTTTTATGGCGTAATCTTGTTAAGTAGGTATGTATATAAAAAAGGCTTTCCGAAGCGAAAAATTTTTACGACAAATATTTAAACCTTTTTTTAATGTACAATAAAAATGAAATTTCGAAACAACTTTGTTAAGTAAAATTTTCAACGGAAATGAATTCTTTGAGGTGTTCTGAATACCCCATAATTTTGTAAAAATTTTCAACTAATATTTAATACTTTAAAAATAATTATTTAGTGTGACGTACTCGGCTTTACTCCGAGCAGGCAACCAAAAATGTCGAGCGGAGACCCATTTTCAGCGTTAAATTAAAATTATAATTAATGGAGATAGAGTTCCGGGAGTCGGTATTTTTTTTTAATTTCCTCCTCTTCAAGGATCTTTTTTGCAATTCCCGTTATCTCTTATGGTTTTTGAGTTATCATCAAAAATCGAAATGGCTTTGTTTTTTTATTTTTTGTTAATAACAATTGCAATTTATTTTGGCAGAAAAAAATCCTCAAACGCCTTTCTCATATTTGCATTCCGCGTCAAATGAGCTATTACTCATATTTTTCGAAGCCTTCTCTATTTTTCGCGGAAAACACACTTATCCACTAGACTATTAGCAAATAACATACTACAGGATAACAAAAATTTAATAAGAGCGCCATCTATAGTACAGGTTACCGAACTGAGCAGTTTGGGATCTTTTCACTGATGGTCCGATGGTCGTCCTTCATCAAATAGTAGTCGCCATCTCCTTTTTTATTCTGTGGTCGCCATTTTCTAAAACTACTACGCACGCTTGTTATGTTTGGTGTTGCATGTGAAGTTTTAATTTTTTTTTGTTGAAAATAAAGTAAAAGGTAGAATAATATGGTAAGTACTTAAAAACCGCAAATAATCCGGTTTTATCATGGGTCAGTTGATTGCGCTAGGGCATCTCTTGTAAATGTACTTTTTGGAGGTCCTAGATTCCCGGTCTTTTTAGCGGTATCTATTTGTAATAGTCTTCTTAAAATATTTTAACCAGCTGTGTATATTATTACGTTTTATTAAAGAAATAGATGCATTAATATGTGATTGCTTGACAATTTGACATTGTTCTTTTTATGGCATATTCTCCTTCGTTGTTTAAAAACGTGGGTTACATTCTGACTAAGAACATTATACATTTTTAAAGGATACGATGGGTGATGATGCATCAATTAACCCTGCTACCACAGGAACAATTAAGAAAAAAAAAGACGACAAACATCGTCGACGAGACCCAAAGTCATGGGAAAATATAAAAAAATTTACTCTTGCCATGACTGAAGAAGAAAGGTTAGCTTATTTGGCTAAGATGTATGAGGAAATGTACAATGAAAATCGAGTACTCTACGCGAATCTTCAGGCTCGTGATAAGCAAGTTCTAGGAATGCAAAAAGAGTCTGACCGAGATCGTGTCGAGTTAACAAAGTCCATATTGGCCAGAGGACAGCTGGAAAGCCTATGCAGAGAGCTTCAAAAACAAAATAAGCTTATAAAGGTAAGTATTTTTTTGTACCTAAATTTTTGCTTTAAGATTTTAAACATTTTGTGTTATTAAGGTTTTTATTATTTTCTATACTCTGCAGGCTCCGAGTATATTTTTATCTTGACATAACCCATTGATTTCTGAATTTTGGTCATGCATATCTTTCAAAATGTGAAGGCATTTTGTCAACACACAGTTTATCACCTACGGAGGGTCGAAAATACTAGGCATGGAATATAAAATGGCAGACATTTGTACTTCATCATTGTTATATATTTATTTATCAGTACAATGCAGAATAAAAAAAATACAAATGACCAATGGGGACCTTCATTTGTTTTTGCCTATGTTATTTTTAAATAAATTATTAGGCTGCTATCGCTCGAGATGCTAAATGAATGATCTGACCCCACTACCACTAGAGCAGTTGATTAAATAGATAGTTTTATAATTTTTGTTTTAATGAAACTATTTTTAAATATGTTCTATAGTTTTGTGGCGGATTCATGTTTCAGTTTGTTTTATTTGGGTTACTCGCCTTTCTACTTTTTGGAAAATGGGACCCTCTTGTCCGGGTCCCGGGGTATACGGGCTGACCCTGTTCCTGTCGATAAAACATTAGATATTGTGAGAAATAAATTAGAAAATGATGTTCAACTTGGCGAAAGAACCAAACTAAACATAAATTCTATTCTTGAATTATTAACTTTTTACGTAAAAACAACATATTTCCAATATAACACTGACTTTTACAAACAAACTTCTGGCATGACCATGGGTTCACCTTTATCACCATTTTTAAGTAACATTTTTATGGAAAATTTTGAATCCAATTTTGTTCAAAATCCTCATTAAAAACCTTTAGTTTAGTGGAGATATATAGTTGACATTTTTTTTATTTATCAACATGACGAAAATTGTTTAAATAATTTTTTAACACACATTAATATACAAGAACCCACTATTCATTTTACTTTAGAAAAAGAACAAAACTCACAACTTCCTTTTCTCGATATTCTAATAAAGAAAGATGTAAATAATTTCGAAACCAAATTTACAGAAAACCTACACATACAAAAAGATACTTAAATTTTAACTCTAATCACCCAATAATGGTAAAAAAAGGAGTTGCAAAAAGTCTTTTGATAGATAAAATAATTTGTTCTGATCAAAACAAAGAAAATGAAGAATTTTTAAAAGATATTTTAGTTCAAAATAATTATTCTCTTGATTTTATAAACAAATGCTTTCTAAAATTTGAACAACCAAATTTAAGACAAAACCAAAATAGACCTATTACAAATCTATGTTTACTATATATTCCTGGCTTATCAAATAAAATTCAACGAATAGGTAATAAATTTCATATTCGCACTATCTTTAAAACACAAAACACCATTAGATCCCAAGTAACAAAAACAAAACCATACAATATAAACGAAAACACAAAAAATGTCATTTATAAGATCCCTTGTGACTAATAAATTTTATATAGGTGTAACTTCCAGCCCATTAGCCAAATGCATAAAAGAACATAGAACATAAATTAGAAACACAGAATTCCACAAATCAAAAATCTGTCAACACGCATTTGATAATAACCACATAATAAACTGAAATGCTTCTAGCATTTTAGCAAAGGAAACTTGTTCAAAAAAACGTAAAATAAAGAAAAGTGCATTTATTTTATTTAATAGAGACAGGTGTGTAGCATCAATATCTGTTAATTTAAATAATACATGGTTACCTATGCTTGATGCTGAAGTAAATTTAGGTAAACTGAAAATCAATTAATACACCATACCACCCATCTGTCTGGTCTTTTTGAATACTATACATACACCAGTCCAATAACCTAATGTCACACTTATGGCAAAACGTCATTAAAAAGTAAAAAAAAAAGCTATCAGAATTTCCTAAGTTTTAAGACCAAACATTTCTTAAAATTTATTTTAATTTTTTGTTTTAGTTTCTGTCTTGACAACGGTGGCCGACTTGCCACCGAAACGTAGACTAATATTTGTGATTTTTTTGGGTTTTTTGGGAGGTTTTCTTCTTTTTTTTTTGCAGGCGATCTGCAAGTTCATAGGGGTTAATAGGGCTGGACAGGGTCAGCCCGTATACCCCGGGATCCGACCAAGCAGGTCCCATTTTCCAAAAAGTAGAAAGGCGAGTAACCCAAATAAAACAAACTGAAACTATTTTTAAAGTTTTTAAATGGTGATAATATTTTTATAATTTTCTTTTACATAATAACAGTTAGGATTTAATACATTTTTAATTTTTTTTAAATAGCTTTAAAGGAGAGGGTTAATAAGGTGGGTTTTTGACCTTAAGAGAAAATGGTTTTAATGGCTTGAAATATATTTTATGAACCCTCGGAAGTATTAAAAAAATTAATTTCAGCCTAAACGAAACCACTTTCCTCTTGTATACACTCTCCAACCCCTTAATTCATGCTATTTTAATTTCGCACATTGTATAGGACAAATGAATATATAAAATAGATTCACATGTAAAAAATAGATAAAATACGATTAAATCTTTGATAATTGGCACACTTCTATGTATTACGCAGGGTTGGCAAGTTTTGGGCACGGTGGTTAAAACCACTGGTTTAAACCAGGTTAAAACAGCAACTTAAAAATCACCATAGCGCAAAAATTAACAGATACATGTCACGTAGCCTAAACCTGTCAAGAGTCAGGTATAGGACTGAATTGGTTTAAAATTAACAAAAAACCTTAAATTAATTTCGTTGTTATAAAAAAAACATTACAAAGGTTCTTTATTACTTAAATTAATAAAATCGTTTTTGATCCACTGTTTAAGTTCAGAACCCCGTAAATCGAAACTAATTTGTGCATTTTTCCTATCCTAATTTGTTCCTTAACTTTGACTGGATAAAACTAAAAAACTTGCATATTTAATTTCGAATTTGGGCGCTTATTCATTAAAAAGATCAGTCTTAACAAACGAACACCTGCTAGAGTACTGCTGCGTCGTGCCTCACCGCGTCGTCCGCTCACAAGTTGTGCGGGTGCGCGTGGCGCGTATGCCGATAGTTACATACTTCGATAATAGGTCATCATAGCGATACATAGTTACTTGGCAACAAAAAATGTATTAAAATTTTGACCAGTGGTTTAAACCAGTTTTGGACGGTTAAAATCAATTTTGACCACTGCCCACTGCCATTCATACAGAATCCTGTTTTCTTATTTTTATCCTGCTAAAATCATAAAAAGTGCCCTTAGTAGGTAGCTTTAAAGAAGCAATACATATTATCTTAACTTACTTGAAATTTTTTTTTGGTGGTGTCAACTAGCAATAGGTAATCGTAAAGTCGTCAATTTCTTTAAATAGGATGACTAGTTTCCGTCCATATTTTTTCATAGTTTAAAAATGTCTCTAATAAGCTTAATAAAAATTGAGGGAGTTGAACGATTAGTTTTCAAGATATACTGTCTCAAAAATTTCGGAAAAAAAATTAATGACACCTTGTGTATAAATATAAAAACAAATTACCTGTCAATCTGTACAAGTATATTTTTGTTTTGACATACTCTTGTTGATAGTTGTCAGGAATTAAACGATTAGATTATGAGTCAATATCGGTCAAAATGGTTTATTGAGACAAAGAAAAACGCGATATTGTCTTATGTCACATTAGAAACAATCAACCAGAGGCTCTTGCGCGCAGAAGATATTGGCAGCCTTATCCTGGCAGACTTGTGCCATCAAAATCCACAATAAATAGAATATTAAGTAACCTTAAAATAAATGCCGTCAAAAGACTGACGAGATTGCAGAATGATCCTGTATTTTTCACCGCTTTAACAATCGGATAAAAGATAAAGTTCTCTCTTACTCGAATGGCAGTAAAGCTTTCTGGTTCTTTGCCAAAAAATAAGTCAAAACTTTTGCACAAATTCTTTTCCACCCCTAATCTGTGAAGATGGAATTGCCTCTACCTCCAAAGGAAAAGCCGAACTATTTGCCAAACAATTTGCTGCCAATTCTACGCTTAATCCTCCTATTAATCTTTCTCTTCCAACAGTTGTCCCTGTTTCTTATAAAATGTCCGATATCATTTTTAAAGTCAAACAGATCAAGCATATTCTTTTTTCTTTTAATACTAAAAAATCGTCTGGGCTAGATGGCATACCAGCAATCATCTTAAAAAAATGTGCTCACGAGCTTGCACCCATCCTAACTCGCCTCTTTCGAATCTCTTACGGGCATTTTCCGGAGAGTTGGAAAGCTGCGCTTGTGCAACCTGTCCCCAAAAAAGGATCCAAAACTCTCCCTTCTAACTATTGACCTATATCTCTTCTTTCAGTTGTTTGCAAAGCAATGGAAAAATTCATTAATTCCCAAATCTTAAAGTATCTGGAAAAACATAAGATATTACATGATAGACAATATGGATTCCGTCACAGTAGATCCACAGCTGATCTTCTTTCCTTTGTCTCACACAACTGGAATAAGTCCCAAAGCTTTCGATCAGGTCTGGAATGATGGGCTTCTTAACAAAACTTCTTTCTTACGGTTTTCCACCTAAGCTTTGCTCTTGGCTTTCCAGTTTCCTTTCTAATCGACGTATATCAGTTAGTGTAGATGGTCATTCCTCCAGCTTCTACCAAATTAATGCTGGGGTGCCGCAGGGCTCAGTGCTGTCACCCACGCTGTTTCTTCTACACATTCTCTTCCACAATCAATTTCTTAAGCCACCTGTAGTTCTGACTTAGAAAACAAGCGCAGGTCAATGCAGATATCTCTTTCACAAGACCTTAAACTTATCTTGAATTGGGGCGCCAAAAATCTTATTCAGTTTAATGCCTCGAAAACACAGTCATGTTCGCTGTCGCGAAAAAAGTCTGCCAATGCTCATCCCTTACATATGAGCGGCCAAGTTCTGCAGAACGAAGAGTCGTTTAATCTTGTCGGCGTTACTTTTGAGAATAACCTCAACTGGCACAAACACATTACATCCATAGCCTCGGCAGCTTCAAAAAAGCTTGGATTTCTCTTCCGAGCCAGAAAATATTTCTCTTCTTCCAATCTGTACACTCTGTACGTATCCCAAATCAGACCCTCTTTAGAATAGTGTTCTCATGACTGGGGAATGGCGTTCCCTACAACACTTAGCATTCTGGACTCCATTCAAAGAAGAGCCGTTCGTTTTATTAATGATCCAACGCTCACAGAAAGGCTTCCTCTTCTTGCCCACCGTCGAGCTGTGGGGGATCTGTCGCTCCTCTATAGGTATTTTCACGGCTTCTGCTCAGAGGAGTTGGCCAGTATAATTCCTTCTCTGGCGGCTCCCAACAGAGCAACACGTAGTGCAACTTTTATGCATCCTTTTACAGTTCAGTTAGAGAAGACCCGAACTTTCCGCTTTCTTCGTTCCTTCATCCCTAAAGTGTCAAGACTGTGGAACCTGCTGCCTGCAGAGGTTTTTTCTTCTCCTCCCAATCTCCAAATATTTAAGTCCCGTGTAAACAAACTCCCTCTCACCACACTTAAGACACCCACGGTATGTTAGTACTTAGGCATCAGCCTTCGTGGAGTGTCCCAAGATAAAAAAAAAACCTGCATATACCATGTATAAAAAATATTTTTTTTTTTAATTTTTGAAACGGAATATCTTGAAAACTATTCGTTCAACTGCCTCAATTTTTATTGAGCTATTATAGAAATTTTCATACTTTAAAAAAATATAGACGAAAACAAGTCATCTATTTAAAAAAGATTGACGACTTTGCGATTACTTGTTGGTAGTTGACACCACGAAAAAAATTTTCAGGTTATAAAAAACTTTGAGCTATTCCATTTAATGAATTTTTGGTTTAAAAATTCTAAATTCAAAAAAGGGCCAAAACCTGGGGGTCCACTTATTATGGATCGCATTGTACCAATTATCAAACCCTGATCAGTATTTTTTTGCAGTTCACCATTATATTATAGTATATTCAATTGAACTATATATGCTAAATTAAAATAGCGTGATTTGAGGGGTAAGTGATTCTATCCATAAAATAATTTACTTTAAAATATTAAGTATTTCTTCTCTAAGGCTGCTTACTGAGGGTACTTTTTATGATTTTGGCAGGATAATAATGAGAAAAGTGCATGCTGAATGAACATAGTACATAGAAGTGTGCCAATTATCATCAAGATTTATTCCTTTTTATTTATTTTTCACATGTTAATCTATTCTATATATTCATTTACACAATATATGTGCAAAATTGAAATAGTGTGAGTTAAGGGGTTAAAGAGTGTATGTGTAGAGGGGAGTCCTTTCATTTAAGGTATGTTTCCTACCACGCGGCCGCCGCATGCGGCTAACGCAATACGTTAGCCGCAAAGCACTCCTACTCATGTTTTTAAATGTGCCTGGTTTGTTCCGAGCGGACGTCGTATGCGTCCGCTGTCAACGACTGCGATTGATGCGACTGGACTGCTGAAGAAGCAGTGTAGCCGCAGTCGTGTGTGCGTTTGATATTTTGTTGGTGTTGTTTTGTGTGGAATGTCCGGTGTTTTTTTTAATTGTTGAAAATTAAAACTTTATTTTTTAAATGAGGTACTGGATTTTTTATTACATATTTTAAGAGCTTTTAAGATCCCAAATCCAATGATGTTTCTCACTTATTCGAAAAAATCAGTTTAATGTTTTCCCAAGATCCTCCCAAAAATATATTGTCTGACTCTCTCTAACATATGGTTTCTTATGAAAATTGCCAATAATATAATTTTTTCGAATAAGTGCAATACATTATTGGGTTTGGGAACTTAATAGCTCCTAAAATACATAATAAAAAAAAGCCAGGGCCGTATTAAAAAAAAACAGTTGATGATGGCAGCTCAAAGACGAAACGTCGGTGTATAAATCTAATAACACTATCTTGTAGAACAGAAAAAGTAGCAATGGAAATGTAAAAGTTATTTTGTTACATCCATTAAAATAAAGTCATAAAAAAATATAAACGAAATCGCGAATAATCGGTTTTTTCCAAAAGTATGTATTCGAAATTTTTAAAGTTCTAAGGTGGCATTTTAATTAGCATCAAATTGCGCAACTTTGCCTTCATTTAACCGACCTCGTATTCTTCAAGTTTGAATCCAAAGCTCAATTTGGGACACCTGTAAGATTCCTATAATACAACTGAATTTGGGATTGTGGATATTCAACCTTTTAGGCAAGACTAATCTTTTTATTAAGTAAGAATAAACTAAACTGTGCTATTCAGTCTAAATATTTTAAATTTTACTTCATCCTGTTGCAGATGTCGATTTATTAATGTAGTATAACAACCCTCATCGCGTCTTTGCTGAAATATTGGATTTATAGGGGCATTGCTATGTTTCAGGTTGACTAATTGTAATAATATTTCGTCATCCTGTTTTTCTTCTAACAATAAATATATTGCTAGACCATCCATCAGGACTCTTACCAAAGATTATTCCCTTTACACTAATAATTTTGCTATCGCGAGTTTGAGCCGTGGTCCTAAGAAACCACCTGATTAAACGGCGGCCGCATGCGTTAGTCGCATTGCGTGAGCCGCATGCGGCGGCCGCGTGGAAGGAAACATACCTTTAGGTTGGAATTAATTTTTTATTACTTCTAACGGTCTATAAAATATATTTCAAGCCATTAGATTCATTTACTGTTAGGGCCAAAAACCGCCCTTATTGACCCTCCTTTTTTAAAACAAACATTGTAAAATTAATAATGACTACACAACGTCGATTAAGTGCTATTTGTCTTATTTAGTGTGGTGAACTTTATTAAAAAAAAAACACATTAACTTTGAGTTGGTGAAACAAAATTTAATGAACAAATAACTTTGAATCAAGGAATACTTGAAAAATAAAGAAGATGAATTCATTGTTTAAATACCACTTAATTATTTTGGTTTTATTAAGCAGCATTAATAAATGTTTTTTAATTTATTTTTTTAATATCGACTAAGTTATTTATGGTTATGTACCCTATAATTTTTAGTGGTACATTCTTAATCACCCATATTTAAAAAAAAAACTTCTGGCTATAATGAGCATCAAAATGCAGAATACATTGGGAATAGGCTTACTGCTTCCTTGGCTAATTACTTTGAAGCAGTTGATAGTATTAAATAAGTGTATGTTTTTCCGATAAAGCTGTTGTAGTTTTAATATATGGTTCAAAATATGAAGAAATTAGTGATTTTCCATTAATAAATAGTTGGTAAAAGATATCTGAAGAATCTGAATAAATTAAAATAAGTTCTTATAGTTTTATAATTTAATACTTAAATTAAGGTTTGATTATATTTTTTTATATTTCTATCCAATTTTGCTTTACTCAATAGGAGGAAAATGTAGCTCGAATAAAAGAAGAAGAAGATCGCCGCAGAGAGGTTGCCAACACTTTTACTGAACGTCTTAATGCCCTTACCAACCTAATAACTGAAAGCAAAGATAAATCAAATAAAGTGAAAGAAGAAAACCAAAACATGACTGAAAAATTAACAGAACTATATGAGCAATATCAACAGCGTGAAAATCATTTAGAAACGGTTACTAAACAATTAGATTTACAAAAAAAACTGGCTGAAACTCAAGCGAAAAAAACAGAAATTGAACATGAGGCGGAGCGTCAAACGTACCTAGTTGAAAAAAAAGCACTGTTGGTGCAGTTAGAACAATATGAGAGAGAAATAGTGTTGCTTCAAGAAAAAAATCGAAGCCTTGAAGCACAAGTTGATTTGTATAAAAGCCAGTATTCTGACTTTGAAACTACAATGACGAAGAGCAATAAGGTAAATTGGTTTTTGTTTGTGTGTCTAACCCCACTGCATGCTGCTGGAGAAGCAGTATTTTTTCATTTTGGAACAAATTTTTGACAACAAAATTTTGCATGTCTTTTGACTACCAAGCGAGAAATCCACTAATTTAAGACGTTTCTCTCAGGTATTTGATACATTCAAAGAAGAAATGTCAAGAATGAACAAACAACTTCATGCGCTAGAATCTGAACGTAATGATTTAAAGAAACGGTGGCAATCTAGCGTCAACTCTTTAATAGTTCTGTCAGAGCAACATGTGGCACTGTCAAACGAGCAAAGTGCTTTAGAAAAACGCCTTGCTATGCTTCAAAAGTTGTGTAGACAGCTTCAAGAAGATCGAAGCGCATTTTTAAAGCAGTTAAAGGAAAACAATATTGAACCAGTAGTCCCATCTGTAAAAAATAACGAGAGTAGTGAAAATGATGCCTCAGAGCAAAATTCAGGGGCATCAAAAAGTAATCAACGTGCCTTAAAGTTAAAACAAGAACTGGGAAAAGCAAAAGAAGTGGTAAGTTGTCATGAATATCTGGTGATGGAGGTGTTATGGTTGCTGATCGTTGCACTGTTTTTGCATAGGTTTTTGTGTGTTGGGTGTTTTTTCATCATTTTCTTTTGATTTTAGTTTTATTTTCACCGCTAACTTTTACATTTGCATCCATTGGTACTAATTACATAATACATACTTTTACAGTGGCGAACAAAAGTATGGAAACATTTTATAAATATTTACTATTTGATATATTATTATAATTTTTTTATGAAATACCATTTTTATGTTAGGAAACGGGACATAACATATCATACATTAAGAACATAAGTTACACCTAAAAATATTTAATAAAAACAAAATTTATTTAAAAAATGATAAACAAAAAATGTAAACATTTCTAGAGTACGCAAAAAAATATAAATTCAGTCTATAATTCAAATATATTTTTTTAATATTTAGTTGGCCACCCCTTGGCTTTAATGACTGCTTGACATCTTCTTCCCATTGAATCTATTAGCTTTGCACAATAACTGACTGAAATTTTATGCCATTCTTCCTGCAAAACTACTCATAAATCTTCTCGGTTTTTAATGTTTCTTTTTCTAATTTGGTTTTCTAAGTGCCTCCGAAGATTTTCTATCGGATTAAATCGGGTGATTGGGAAGACCAATCCATAACCCAAATTTTTTTCCTTTGAAAGCCAATTCTTAACTAGTAGGGAGGTATGCTAAGGATCGTTATCCATTTGGAAAATTCATGACAAAGGCAAATCATCTTCGTATGGCAACAGGTTACTCTCCAATATCTCAACATACTTTTAAGCATCCATATGCCCATCAATTCTGACTAACGGACCAGTACCAGATCGTCTAAAACATCCCCACACCATTAGATTTTCTCCACCATGTTTGACAGTTGGAATCAAATACTTCGGGTTGAATCTTTGACAGGGGGCCTTCTTACATACCCTGTAGAATCACTCCCAAATAAATTAAACTTACTTTCAACACTGAAAAGTAACGAAGCCCACTGATTTTGTGTCCAGTCTCTGTGATCTCTAGCAAACTTTAATCTTGCCACTCTGTGGCGCCTGGTCAACAAAGGCTTTTTAACGGCGCGTCTACCATAAAGATTCTCCATTATTAGGCGACGTCTAACAGTCATTCAGAAAGGTTTAAATGTGGGTATTCCTCCTTAAGTTCCTTATTAATATCAACGGCAGTTTTTTTTGGTCACTTCTGGCTTTTCTTAAAATTGTTCTGTGCATTTGTAAGGAAGTTTTTCGTGGTCTTCCACTTTTAAATGCGGGGCCTACAGTTCCTTTTTGTAAATAGCACTTAATAATTTTACTTACAGTACCCCTTCTTATATCAAGACGCTTGGAAATATTAATTTGCTTCACACCCTTTTGATATAATGCAACTATTTTCTGTTTAAAGCCAGAGTCATAATACGTGCACTTTGGCATTTTATTTAGAAGGACTACTCCCACTATAAGTTATTAAGGCAGATCAATAACTAAAGTAAATTTAAATAAAAATATATAAAATGTTTCCATACTTTTGTGAACAACAAAATACCAAAACATTATTATATTGGGCAAAAAAGAGCTCAACGTTTTTTATATTTTATCAGTGAAATTCTTGAGGTTTATCAAGCATAAACAGATTACAGTGTTGGCGGTAAGTTGCTTATCCGTAAGGTATAGTAAAAAATAAAATGTTTCCATACTTTTGTTCGCCACTGTATTTTTTTTGCACATATGTTTTAATTTTTGCTATATTTATCAAAATGTAAGTGTTTATAAGTATTTAGTGTGATATTTGTATTTATTTTTAATCATATTTGATTGATTTTATTGTGTTTTTTTTTTTAATGTAGTTTATGGGTTGGTATTTTTAAAATAAGGGTTGATGTTCAGTTACTTGTTTTTAAGTCTGAGCAAAAGCTAAACTTAAAACATTTGTCTTCGAAAACCAAATAATACATTTTGTATTATTATTAGTAAAGTAAAAAATTATATTAATAATTTTAAAATAATACTCTTTTTTTTTATCTGCTTAATAATTATTAAAATTTAAAATTTAAAGTTTAATAATCTCTTACTGGCCAAAAAATTAGAAAAACAAATTAAAAAGAAATATATTACACAAAAACTAAAATTGCGGAGCTGAACCACAACTTAGTGTGTATTTTGAACTATCATTTAAATGTAAAGTATATAGAAGTTTTTTAAATTAATTTCTTTGAAATTCCTATTTTAAAAAAAGCGTGGTACATACAAATTGCAACATTGACATGTTGGCAAACATAAAAATAGGAGATTAACCCTTAACTACTGACATGGAGTCTAACAGACTCTGCCACATAGATTTCTTACTGCTACTGTCACTACAAATTTTTCTACCGTCTGTCGTACCAAGTACCTTCCGCATTTTTCGTTGTCAAGAGGGTGTTAAAGTGGCTGTTTCCTGGAATTTTATTTGCTTGAGATATGCGCACCTAGGAATCTGCTAGACTTGGTGTCAGTGTTAACGTTAGTAAATTTATTATTTATTATTTTACTATCAGGGCTACTTTAAAGCCTAGCACATTCAAAGAGGTCAGTGTTCTGACTCTAACTTTGAAGAATTCGCACAAAAATGGTATGAAAGTCTAGATAGTGACAATAGTGACAATGATTCCGAAGAAAATGTGTATATTGAGAGCGAGCATGAAACAGCAACTCGAGCGCCAAACTCGACGATGGCCAATGGCGATTTTTTGTAGACTGGTGGATATTTGTAGTGTAAACTCTTTTATCATATACTCTTTCTTTCCCAATAATAATATATCACGTTTCATTTTTATTAAAACCTTAGCATCCCAGTTGATACAAAATCACCTGAAAGATCGATCAGACAATTCACATGTTAACGAAGACGTAAAAGGTCTAATTTGTCGAATTTTGGGTATACCGGAGCCCCCAGTGCAAAACGAACGTCTACAAACCGGAAAATATTGCTATATATGCCCTTTCCGACTAAAAGGAAAGACTGCATACACCTGTGTAATATGCAAAAGCCCATATGCTTTTAGTGTTCCTGTAAATGTGCAGATTTTTGTCTTTCAATTTTAGAACTTAATTTCGCTTTTCTTAGCTTTATTTATATTTTATGTTAACAATTTGTTAACAGTATTTTGCAAGCCACATGTTCCATAAATAAGAACTTATTTTTTATATTATATTTTAAAAAATTCAAAAATACAATTTTATTTCTTAACTTCTTTTGCTATTTTTTAAAATAATATTCAAGCGTATATTTTCAATAAACCTATATAAATATGACCTTTATGCTGTTAATTATTATTTTTTATTCATATATATTGAGAGAAGTCTGTGAGACTCCCTGTCCGTATTATTGTTCGAAAAAAAAGGTGTTCGTACCTAAGGGTTAAACCATAAATACTTGAAGTTAACCAGACTTACCAAAACTAAGATCAAAAGTATTTTTATCATTTATTTCTTTAAACGTTTATTCTTAAGAATGATTGGCTAAATATTGGAATTAAATTTTATTGAAAAAAGTTAATACGACAGTCAGTCTGTCTTAATTTTTAACGCTCTTTACTGGTTTAAGCCGGGATTCAACGGCGCGTGGAGTGGCAGTTCTCGCGCCAAACTTGCCAGTTCACGCGCCGTCGTATAGGGCAGGCTTGGCGATCTTCGGTCGGCGCGGTGAGTCCCGCCCTTATGTCGGTAAACCAACACGGTTCAAAGGAGCTCGGACGCTGGCGCGCAGCACGTGCATACCGCTCGACGCGGCTGTGCGCGTTATACTGTCAGTGCCGTAGTACTTTCACCATGGAGTGGTCGAATGAAGTGGTGTTAAAATTTTTAATCCGCATTTATGAAGCCGAGTCAATTATTTGAAACACACGGGATCCATACCATAAAAATAGGAATTTAATTCATGAACCTGGAAGCGAATTAAAAAGCAAATGAGTGTAAAATATTCAATAACAAAACTGTGTTGCAGAATGTTCTCGATTTTTGTACAAAGAAACTCTTCCCATGTTTTTTGTTTTCGTTTTGTTTATCGTCTTGCATCTGTATGTTCCTAACATAAAATAATAGGCTGCATCACAACGATACGCGTTCGCTAACGATTCATTCTTTTGTACAATTAAACCAAGTCATTTAATTTTTTACCGCCGACACTGCCGACGTACAACCGCTGCGTGTCTACGTCTGAAACCGCGATCCACCGCGATCCTACATGCGCCGTGGGAACGGCCCGACCACATTTCGACGCGCCAACCTTGACACTCGACAGTCAACCCAGGATTGCCATTCCACGCGCCGTTGAATCCCGGCTTTAACGAAGCAATTTAAGGTAAAACTAAGTCGCCTTAACTCAGCTTATTTTGACATTAGAACTATATCAAAATTGTACACATTACAGACTTTACAGCAAATGTACAATATTTAAAGGTTTAACAATTTTAAAATTAAGTTTGGTGTGTATATTTATATATATTTTTTGTAATAAGTAGTAATTTTGATATTGACTAGTTTTAATTTGTTGTTTTTTTACTCCAAACATATGTTTTGTTGTTTTTGTTAATGTCTGTTTATAATATATAACACAAATTGAAAATTATATAGGGTGATACCAATAAAGTACTTATTAATAAATAAAAAAACATTTTATTCACTTGCAGCATGTGTATGCAATGCTTTAATCATTTAATCAAACATTTATTATTTCATTTGTAAATTGTAAATACTTTTGGTATAACGGCTGGCATTTTGTTTCTGCGCACACGGTAAAATCGTCGGTATTACCTTTTTGTAGCTCAAAAATAAAATGATAAGGGTGGCTTATATTAAAAAAAAAACAAGGTTAGTTTGCCCTTATTTCTTGAGCAGCTCTATGGTTTAATATACAGTATCTCATCTTTTAAAAAACCGATGCCGATAAAAAACTATTGGTTTTATGAGGAACAGTCGTTTTTGCTGTCCTTCTGTTCTGCTGTCCTACCTTAACTCGCCTCTTTCGATTTTCTTTTGTTACGGTCATTTTTCAAGAGGGCTGAAAGGCCCTTTATGTGTATAAACTATCTCTTCTTTCAGTTGTTCCAATTCTGTCACAAAAGATCCACGGCAGATCTTTCATTTGTCTTACCTATCTTAAACAAGTCTCGCAAGTTCCTCAACTAATCAGGAATTGTCTTCCTTGACATCTAAGGTTTTTATCCTGTGGTCTTCCACCTAAATTTTGATCTTGGCTTTCTAAGGTCTGTTTTTATTAAGAAATATTTTACACTATTTTACACTTTTTCTATCTACATAGACCTAAAATACACCTTCCATAAGAGCGCTTACGTAAAAAAATGTAACCTAGTGTACACCAGTGGCGGCTGGTACATAAGAGCTGCAGAACCACCAAAAAAAATAGAAAATAAGCCTTAAATCTAAAATAAATAAATGTTTCTGATGTTTAAATTATTTGTGTTTAATTAAAAAAAAGTTAAACGGACAAGTAACTTCGAACGAACCCCGAGACAAGTTACATTGAACGAACTGCGCGACATTGCTGGCCAGACGTAGTCAACAACATATCTCCACGCGCTTGACCATATAAATTTAGCAGGGCGACACAATGTGGTTCTGTGCTCGTAATTTGCCCTCGCCTCTGACGAGAGATAGTGATTAGGTTTTGACGAGTTTTTCGAGCAGTTATCGGTACCGCGTTTTCTGTATAAAAAATCTAAAATTTTCGCGTACTGTTATAAGCGTTATATTTGTTTTTTCCTTGATTAATATTCATATTAGAGATGGATATTATCGATAATTTATTAAATGTTAAAAGGTTTATAAAGTACACCTACGAAGAAAAAAATTAAATTAAAGCAAGGTGGACGTCCTTTACCAGATATTTCCATCGAAAAAGAAGGCTCAAGTCGTGGTAAACAGTACAAAAGACAATTTAATCGTGAAGTGTACTCAAGAAACGATTGGATTTGTGGATGCAATAAAAAAAATGCTCTTTCTGTTTTCCTTGTGTACTTTTTGGCGGAGATAAATCGTGGACCCAAATTGGAGTGACAGATTTAAATCATTTGAGTCAAAAAATAAAGAAACATGAAACGTGCCGACACCATTTACATAATGTAATGGAATTTGCTTTATTAGGCACCGTAAATATAAGGGAACAACTACTGGGTAAATATTCAAAAATTTAACGAAGAGGTGACAAAAAATCGGTATGTTTTGTCTAAAATTATTGATTGCGTTAAATTTTGTGGAATATTTGAATTGGCACTTCGAGGACATGACGAGACGAGTGTCTCAGAAAATCCAGGAATTTTTCGTGGCCTTATTAACTTTAGTGCAGAGCTTGACAAAACTTTGGAGGAACATTTAGAAAAGTCGACAGTGTTTAAAGGGATTTCAAAAGAAATTCAAAATGACATTTTGGACTGTATTTTAGAAGTATGCCAGGAGAGAATTTTGGAAGAAATTCGTCAATCTCCAAATCTGGCAATAATTGTAGACGAAACAACTGATGTGTCCGCAAAGACGCAGTTAGTAGTAATACTTAGGTATTCACGAAATGGCGAACCTATGGAACGTTTCTGGACCTATCTAAACCCTATTGGTGTTAATGCAGAGTGCCTCACGCAAGATATTTTACAAGTTTTGAATGTAATATTACCAGACACAAAATCAACCAATAAACTAATTGCTCAAAGCTACGATGGCGCAGCCGTAATGAGTGGAAGGCATACTGGAGTCCAGGCAAGGATTAAGGAGAAATTTCCATATGCCCATTTTGTGCACTGCTATGCGCATCAATTGAATTTAATAATGTCCAAAACTCTTCACAAAATTCACAATAAGACTTTTTTTGGTAATTTGCAAGAAATACCAGCATTTTTTAGAAATTCGCCACAACGTGTAGATGTACTGACCAAACTAGTTCAAAGAAGAATTCCCCATGGTGCGCCAACTAGGTGGAATTTTAACATCCGCACTGTTAATATTGTTTTTGAACATAGAGAATCTTTAATAGAATGTATGGAGAACATAGAAGACTCTTTTACTAATCAAACTGTTTGTAGTGCCGCGTCATCTATCAGAAGAATGCTCTTAGATAAAAATTTTATTTTCTGGCTAACTTTTTTCCATCGTGTCATGCCTCATGTAGATGTTCTTTTTAACGAGCTACAAAAAATACAAACAGACCCTGTAGAAATAAACAAAAAAATTGAGACTTTTGAGCAGAATGTGATGTCACTAAGAAACTCAGTACCTGAAGTCGTTAGCCAAACTTCTTCATTATCCACGAGCCCTTATCTAAAATTCGTAGAAATGACAGCAAATTGGATCATCGTATTGCCGCTATAGAAATCTGCGATGTAATTTTGAACTGTGCGAAAGATCGATTTGCATTTAAAAATCATTTATCTGCGGCTACTTTATTTTATTCTAATAAATTTGGGGAATTTTGTGATAATTTTCCCGAGGAAATTTTAAATTTAACATGCTTCTGCTTATCCAGACATAGATAAAGAACGTTTAAAAACTGAATTATCAGTAATTTATTCCAGAGCAGACTGTAGATCTATAAAAGGAGCAGTACCGTTTTTAAAATTTTTAATGAAAATAATTTATCAGGGGCATTTCAAAGAAACCAAAAGAATATTAGAAATTCTTATAACAATTCCAATGACGACTGCAGAGGCTGAAAGATCATTTTCTACTTTAAAACGAATCAAAATCGTCTATTTGGGTCTATCAATGCTATCAATTGAAAAAGGGAAAAGATTCGTGAAATTTCAAATTTCAATGAGAAGGTTACAGCAAGTTTTCTTCCAAAAGGACAGAAGAATCAACTTAATTTATAAAAATAAGCCTTTAAATCTTGGGGAAAATTCTTTGTGACATTTACTTGTTAAACTTTTTTCACTTGCTTCTCAATCTGTAAGTTTATATTTATGTTATTTTTAATTCTGGTTTGTTAAATGTATATTACTAATCGTTTGCTGCTGTGCAGAACCTCTATATTGAACTCACGAGCCGCCACTGGTGTACACTATTTCTGGATAAAAAACATACCTCTACTTTCTGATCGACGTTTATAAGTTATTGTGATATCACGTTTCCCCCTTTTTCATCAAATTAATGAGGTACGACGTGGATCAGTCTGGCACCTGCATAGCGGTCGCATAAAGTATTTTAAAACTAATAAAAACTGAGTTTTTAATTTTTTTACAGAACAAAAATTTTAGTTGGAACAGTTGTATCAATACTTGGGTTAGTTTATTTTTTTAAAAAACGTTAATTATGCATTAAAAGAAATGGTTCTCGTTTTGCATAATTTTTGAAAATTTTTTTTTCGTTAAAAACGGATAGTGTTTAACGTTCTGAAAAATCGAACTAGGGTTTTACAAGTAGAGTTTTGGGTCGTTTATCAAAACTGTGCCTCTTATCGGGGTAAGATTTTCATGTAAAACACTTGTATTTTTTAATTTTTTTTTACAAGTTTTTTATTTGCAATGTTTGTTTGATTCGACTCATGCAACAAAATTTTTTAAAGAGTTATCCAATTCAGCTAATCAGTTAATTAAGCTGAAATTTTTCATACAGGTTTGTTTGGATGACAATTTTGGTTACCAAATGACTTCATTCTGGTTCCAATATGGCGGACTGGCCAATATCGCAGACTATTTTTTTTAGTACCCCCACGAGGGTTTTAAATGAAAGGGTTTGCTGAGAAGAATAAAAAAATGACGCCCCTCTAAATCCAATATTGCGGACCGCCCAGATGAAGGGCTAGTTTTTTATGCATGATGTGGGTATCAAATAAAAGGGGTTTCGGAGAAGAATGGGAAAAATAAAATGACGTCACTTTAAACCCAATAAGGCGGACAATCTACAAACTTAAAAATAAAAAATTAATTAATAGTTAAAAAACTTTTTTAAAAAAAGAAGCTTTTATTTGCATCAATTTATTACATTACACAATTTATATAATATAAAAGCTTGTCGCGATTTTTACCTGTGTGGATGAACAAGAATACAATATGTAACTTGTTCTTAACATAATAATTCTAAGAAAAAAATGTTTTCTTGGAAAACGGAAATCTCCGACCAGCCTATATATTATATAAATTGTGTAATATAATAAATTGAGGGGTTTTATTTTATTTAAAGATTATTTTCTTCTTTTTAATACATGTAAATAAAAGCTATTGTTTAAAAATGATATTTTATTAACTATTAGTTTTACAAAACGTAATATAGCCGCTATTGATAAATTCACGTCAAAAATTAAAATCATAAAATGCATCTTATTTATTACCTTAAATTTTCTCAAAGTTTCAAATATGATTAGATAATTTCATCATGATGACCTAAAATGAAACGGCCTGTATCTCGAAATAAGCGTTTGCAACTTTTTTATAGAAAGTTTTATCATCAGAAACCTGGTCTATCCCGAATAGGTCCTTTTTTTGTCTTGTTTGTTAACGGAGTGTTTCACTTCTTTACATTAATACATTATCCTGTATTTTAATTTGCATTTACCAATTCTAGAGTGCTTTTAGTTTTGACAAGAAAATTACGTTATATATTTAAAAGATATCTCATAACCAATTTTTAGTTATGTATTAATTTATGATATGTTTAAATTTTTTTGGGTTAAAAGAAGAAAAAATTAAACTTTAAATTTACTGCATGTTGGGCTATAGGATTGTTAAACCATTCTATAATATGCGTTTGAAACAACTGCAATTCTAATTTGAAATTTATATAAGAGCAAGTGATTCACACCTAATTTTAGGCTGCATTAATTCAATTGGGTCAGAACCCCCAGTAGATGAGAACACGGCAACTGATGACAGATAGGCCAAAAACCTCAGCCAAGGATTTGAAAGCATTAAAACCAAATTGAGTCTTCTGGTATACAGATATCACAGTATTTGGACACTGATGGCGCTTCAAGCAATCTGACACAGTCAGAAGGTAATAAAAAACAATTAAACCTTTGTTTTTGTTTAGAGTAGTTTATTTTCGATGTAGGGATAGTAGGTTAAAGCTTTTTTGTTTGTTATTGGGCTATTCTGGTAGTCATATTTTATTTATTTCAGTACATTACATAATTAAATAATTCCAAATAGTAGAATAGAATGGTAACAATATTCAATATGTACCTAATCGCAATCTGTATAAAAAAACTTTAAAACTTTACAAGATCTAAAATTAGCTGTCCACATCTTTATACAGGGTGATTCATGAGGAAATGTCAACACTTCAGGTACATAATTAGGGTCCAAAAATAAACATAAAAGTCTATACAAATATGGGTCCGCAAGGCCTTCGTTTCCAAAATACAGGGTGTTAAAGTTTTTATTTAATTTTTCTATTTCTTTACAATACATGCATAGGCACTTTATGTGTATTTGATGAAAATTATAAAACCTAGCTTATGTTTTGCTAAACATAATTTAAAAACAATAATTTTATTAAAAATTAAAATACGTATTGTTAAATTATACATTTTGTTTTATTTTTATTTAATTTTCGAATCCGTCATACCAAAAAACATATATTTACATTATCATAAATTTTATTTAAAAAATAGAAAAATTAAATAAAAACTTCCCTGTATTTCGGAAACGAAGGCCTTGCGGACTCATATTTGTATAGACTTTTGTGTTTATTTTTGGACCCTGACTACGTACCTGAAGTATTGACAGTTCCGCATAAATCACCCTGTATTTTGAAAATAAAATAAATTTGTAAAATTCTTACTCTCGTATAAGTACAGATTTCCCTGTCAGAATTTAAGCCACGAGACAAAATTACTGTTAGCAGGGATGTCAAGTCTGGAGTGCAGACGAAAAAAGCCTTTTTACTTTTTATGCATAAAATTGTTAATGAAATAATTGACTGCCCCGTTTTATTTAAAAAAATAAATTTTAGAGTACCAAGTCGGCACACCAGATCTAGGAATCTCTTCTCTATAAATACCCACCGAACAAATTATGGTATGACCGCGTTTATTGATCGGTTAATTAGCAATTGCAATTATTCATCCATAGATTTGTTTTGTGCTAAAAAAAAACATATATAAATAGACATTATAATATAATGTTTATTATAATTTTATTATAACTATTTATACATTAATTATATATTATATGTATATATATATATATTATATATATATATATATATATATATATATATATATATATATATATATATATATATATATATATATATATATATATATATATACATATTAAATAAAAAAACACGTTTACATGTTAATGTAAATAAAAAAACGTTAATACAACAAAGTCTACGAAATACGAACATTACACTTTCAATGTCCTTCTTATTAGTGTTTTTGTTTTAGCACAAAACAAATCTATGGATAAAAGATCTGGAAGAGATAGATCTGGTGTGCCGACTTGGTACTCTAAAATTTATTTTTTTAAATAAAACGGGCAGTCAATTATTTCATTAACAATTTTATGCATAAAAAGTAAAAAGGCTCTTCATCTGCACTCAGACTTGACATCCCTACTAACAGTAATTTTGTCTCGTGGCTCTGACAGGAAATCTGTATACGAGGTAAAATTTATTTTTTTTTCAAAATACGGGGGATTTTGGGGAAATGTCAATACTTCAGTTTCGTAGTCGGGTCCCAAAAAAAAACATAAAAGTCTATACAAATATGAGTCCGAAGCCTTTGTTTCCGAAATACAGGTGTTAAAGTTTCTATTTAATTTTTCTATTTTTTAAA